>VYXD01014879.1:346300-375808 GCA_013397195.1 Hylia prasina | reverse complement strand
TGAGGCGAGGCGGAGCACCGGCCCCGGGGGTCTGGCGTGTGCACCTGCAGGGACGGCGGGCAGCGGCTCGAGCGAGCCTGCACCAAATTAAGGTCTGGAAAATTTTTCCAGAAAACGTCTGATTTTCCACGTTCACCAAGCGGGCGAGGGTTTCCTGTAGGGTTTCCATGTTGGTGGAGCTGGCGGAAAAACTCAGGCACACCCAGGTGCCACCTGTCCTTGGCATGGGCAGGCGCTGTTCGCCCGCTCCGCAAGGTTTTTGCCGATGAGAAACCTTCCTGGGCCCAGTCCTGCTGTGGCTGACTTGCAAATCTGCGCCAAGAGCTGAGGAACACGTCGTGTCTGCTTTCAGGATCTTTGAAATACAAAGAATGCACGGTTTTACACTTCTTCCTTTTAAAGTAAGGGTTATTTCTTTCACAAAGACAGCTTGAAAACTTAAACCAATACAGGCATACAAATTATTGCCAAGGTTAAGACGAATCAGATGTTCCCTTTAGAAAAGAAGCCATCCCCAAGTGCATGGCCAGAGAAGGCAGATGATCGCTGGTAGCAGAAACAGGAAATTTGCATGGGGTGGAATCATTCTGGCATTCTCCACTATGGCCAGTTTTCTGAACCAACACAAAGGCTTTCACGTGAGAGCCCTAGTTCAGTGTCTCTTCCTCACTGACTGTTCTTAAGGTAACACACAGACCTTTCAAAATCTTGGGTTCCACTTTGTGGTCACAGCAATATCAAGGCACAGAATTTCAGGAGCCAATAGCCCCATCCCTCCAGTTCACTGGGGGAGTGTTAGCACAGAAGCTGATCCATGCGTTTAGACAGTTTTACTGGCTGGCTCCTGCAAAGGCTCAGGTGTGTCAAAGGTAACTAACTCTGGAGTGTCAAGGTGATGGGGTGATACCCAGGCACCAGCTTTGGTGAGGATTCTCCTTTGGTTCCTCTAACTCACTGGGCCTGTGTGTAAAGCTGGACTTCCACAAGGTTTCTTCCTGAGGCTGTGAACACTCTGCCCTGAGGTTGCAGCCTTAGCTTCTCTGACTTGAACTTGAAAACAGAAGTTTCTCTGTAATTAGATCACTACATCTTCATTTTAGGATTGGCAAAAGTGTCCAGCTGGCTTAAGGCAAGTGTGCCTAGTGCAGAACCCTGTTCCTGGCAGGAGCTAGCACCATGCCGCAAGGGTTGAAGAAGACAGAAAGAATCCTGCAGCAGTCAGAAGAAACATTTCTTGAGCTGGCTTCTTGATCTTTGGAAGTCTGATATTGGTGTAAGTCTGGGAGCATGAAATTTAATATCTCTTTCACAGAATGCACCAGAAAGTGGCTATTCCAAAGCAGGAAACATAAAGGAAGCTTTGCTCTGTTACTATATAAGAAAAAAACCCCACACATTTTCCTCCTGTAGCCCCTTCCTTTATCTTACATGTGGAAAGCACAAGAATTGTGTGGCCTTCCCTTTGTAAGAAGGAAGATGACATTTGTAGCTTGGATGATTTTGTTGTTTTATTTAAATGCTCTGAAGTGCTTATGCATTCCCCCCAGCTGGCACAGAATAAAGCAATTCCTGGGCTTCCTGAACATGCAGGAGAGGGACAGAGGGACATCTGCTACTGCCCTGGCTGACATCCATGCCCCCAGTTTGAAACCCACTTACATAGCTCTTCTCACGTTCGAGGGGATGTCTCAAGAGACACCCATGTGTAGGAATGCAGGACAGACCTGCTGCAAGTAAGGACTGGCACAGGGGTGGGAATGCAGCAGCAGCAAGGAGCATGAGGGACCTAGGAGAGGGGTTGGCAACACAGGGAACATGAAGGGTGCCCTTGACTGCCAGGAGAAGTGAGAAATTGTCCTGGCATGTGTTCACCTCTGTGCAACTTCACTTAAGTAGATTAAATCAGAGTCCCAGTATTGCCGGGTGCCAGGAGTGCCGCAGTCTGTTAAGATGACAGTGACAACTGCCTGGTGGTTTTGCATGTCCAGTACAACCCCTAGTCCCACCAAAGAGAACAGCCCGAGTCCTAGTCTGACCTGTTCCAGCTGACCCTGCTGCAGGAGCAGCTCAGGACTGGCTGGGCCCCCCGAGAGGCAGCAGGAAAGCGTCCAGCCATGGTTGTCAAACAGTCTGGAAGCTCCCTTCAGGCTGAAACTCAGTATAGCCTGTATTCAGGTCCTTTATACATCTTGAATAGCAGAAAAGCATGAATGCTCATGATGAAAATAGGTTTCATTATGTTGTAATCATGAACATTGTTAATATCCCCAAGAGTGATCCGTTCTAGCTGCTTGCAAGCATACATCATCATTTTCATGGAAATCATCAGTTTCAAGGAAGTATGTCATAAATCATTGCTATATATGGATTGTGATTGGAGAGATAGACAGCATAATAAATTACCAGAAACTCCAAAATTAAAACTTATGATTTTGTAATGGAATAAGCACAGGTACTATGTAGCATTAGAAATACCACTTTTCCTTTTAAATTTCCATGCTCTTAAATGTGAAGCCAGTGGGCATTGAGCAAATCAGATATGTAAATTAACACTGGACAAAACAAACTTTCTGTGCTCATGTGTAATAGCAATGATAATTGAAAATAATGATAAATATGGAAGTAAACATATGTTTGAATGTATCACCAACATACAGAGATGTCTCCTTTCAATTTTTACCAAGTCTGTGTAAAATATGTAGTGTTTCATTGTTTCTGAGATAAACATTTGGTGAGAACTTCAGTTCTTTGAGTTTATAGACACCACTAGGGAATTCTTCATTTCTGATAGTATTATTTTACATAACTGCTTTTCTTTATTCACGAAAAGGAATTATCCTCCCATTGAAACCATCAGACTGCTGCTAGCCAGCTTCAAAGGAAATAGGATTAGGCTCTAATTTGCAAAACAATATTGGACTATATGTTGTACCAAATCTAAACTATACATATTATCACAATAATAACAAAAAGCCATTGATTTCAGTAGGCTTACCTTCCTGAAGTCAGTATGGGCTGGACAATGATCTTAAAAGATTGCAACATGCGAGTAGTAAAAATTATTATAAAATTCACTTAATTTTTAGGATTAATTTTGCCATGAACTTTCAAAACAGCACAACTTATTTGCTATCTGGCATAGATAAATAGAACTCAATTTAGGGCTCCTCAAAAAATTGACTGCTTCTGTAATGAGACAAGAATTTCATAGAGATGATGTTACTTCATTTCATGTATTGAGCTAAATAAAACCAAAACAAAACAGGATTTCAAAGATACTTGCTAAAATACTTAATTTATCAACTGAGGCCAGGTATTCTCTGTGCAAGGATTATGATGTGGCAACTGAACTTGGTGAGATGGTGTCATCAGCATTCAGACCTTTTGCTCTTCAGCATTCTCCAGTTTTTGTGAATTGTTTAACAGTGTTGTTACCACCCTTACAGAGCTCGGCTTCCAGGGGCTGTTGAAGAGCTGGAATATGTTCCTTGACTGTTCCCTACAGTGTATGATAGAGGAAAGAGGAGGAATGAGTACTAAAGGGATTCCTGGATGCAATGCACATGTGTTCTTGGATACTAATATGCTGCTCCCTCAGGTTTCAGTCCTCTCTGCTGAGCTCCATAATCTGTACATGGAGAAAAACATAACCATAGTTAAGTCAGTTGAATTGCTTTGACTGCTCGTGTTTGATGATCAAGCCAAGTGTGGGTGTATGTATTTGGTGGACCAAGCTTTAGTGTTTGGCACTGTCCAGACTGCAAATCTAAAGATGACATGACTTTCAAATCATCAGAAGGTACTGGCAGGCAAAACTGGAGGACATTCTCTCAATGGAACTGTCTCTTCTGTGTTAAGACCTGCTGAGAGGCAGCTTTTTGATCTGATGAAGTGAAAGCATGTTAATGTGTTCCACTCAAGGATAGGGATTATTCTGTAGGAAGCAGTGCTGGCAGAGACAGCTGGCATCCATCTGGTTGCTGTGGCAGGTATCTGTATTTTATCTACCCTGGCAGATCACATCCAATCCTTGTAATTGCATGCTGTATGAAAACTGCAGGAGTCAAAAAGTTCAGGATTAAGATTGTAATGTTGATTTTGTCTGTAGCGAGCCATATAAAAAAACTTCCCTTGACAAGTAATGGTCTTTTGAGGTGTGTCTTGTTTGCATCCAGAGATGTCCGTTCCCCCTTAAAACAATATTTCAGTCAAGTAATGATCACTGCCCACATTCAGAGGTTATAACGTCCATCTAAACTCATATGTCTCCTCTTGTTCTTTGATTGGTGCTAGGACTCTTGAGATGTCCATGCAGCAGGAAGAATAAAGGCTTAAGTAAAATTAAGCCCTCTGAATCTGGATCCCAGACCCGTTATAGAGGTTTATGACCACTGAAGAAACTGAGGAATACTTGTAATGCCTTTTTGGAGAGGACTCTGGAATTAAGACTGGGGTCTTCATAAGAACATAAGACTTTGAATAGGAGAGGAGCTGTATGTCCGTAAAATACCTTTTAAAATTCCATTTCCAAGCCTCAAGCTTTTGCTTCTGTGGCTTTCCCTGAGAATTTAGACAGATAATGTATTATAATTTTTACCTGTAATACTGTTTCATTTCTTCTGCTACTTGATGTATTTTTTTGGGATAGCCATAGCACAGAGGATAGTAGTCACCTGGTCAATTTACATCTCCAGATCTGAAAATTTGTTTATATGTGCACGAGTGCCTGTATGCTTATGTCACATGATTTTATCCACAAAAAAATCTGCTTTTCTACAGTCAACATTTCCTGAAAACTCCCCACTGTTATTGCTAAACTGGGGCTCTCAAAACCAGAGAAGTGAGAAGAAACAACCCAAACTACACAGAAGACAAAACTGAAATGTAGCAGTTGAGGCTCAGTGTCTTTTCTGTTGCACAGCTTTGAGAAGGACTGAGCACACACAACTCCTTCTTCTGTTGCTTTCCTATTTCTCAGTTTAGATGTTCTTTCGGTAAAACTCTGTGGTGTTACTTTATATCATTTATTAAATGATAAAATAATGAATTTATTAAAGATATTAGCAATACAATCCAAATTACCAGCTCCCTCCCTCTCCCTGCAGGATTAAAATTCACATATGAGTCGCAACACGGAGCAGAGAATTGCATTGGGTAACAATCAGTGGATTGCGCATTCCAACAATGCGAACTGCACAAAAAAGACATTTAAAACATAACTGAGTCATTCAGCAGCACAGTGCCCTCCTCTCATCATTTCCCTTTCTTGCCCTCAGTTCTGCCCCATCCACTGTTTCTGGTTTTTTGCCCTTATTTTTAAGAGAATGACTGAGGGCATCGCTTTCCACCGTCAGCCCATTAGGCCGCGTGCAGGCAGCCATATCTGCACCCAGCCTGTTTCCCCCACTGCCAGCTCCCACACGGGGAACAACTGCTCTGGGCACAGCTCATACACCCCAGCTCCCCCAAGGCATGACCATGAGTGGTCATCTCCAGCCACCATTGCTCAATTCCTCCAGCCCCAGCTTGCCCGGTGCAATGGTGCAGGCAAGCGAGGTGCCTTCCTGTTGGGTTTTGGTGGTGAAGCCACAGGCCCTTATCCTGTAAACATAGGTGGTGTTGGGTGGTGCTTGTGGGTTGTGGTGGAAAAGGGTGGAGCTGTGCAGTCACCAGTCACAGGTTGGTTTGGGGTGGTTTGGGGCCAGGAGGCACCCGGGGCAGAGGGAGGGGAGGGAAGTGCAGCCTAGGTGGTGACAGAACGGGTGTCATCCTGCTGGGGGCTGCGCCCTGGAGCTGCGTGCCTCAGGGCCTTCACTCAGAGATGTTTGTGTGGGAACATAATGGGGAAGCATGAACTTTTGCCATTGTGACCCTTTCATCCTGGATGACTCATGGATGAGATGGGGCAGATACATCCCTCCAGGACTCTGGGATTTCCTGCACAATCCAATGGAATGGAGGTATCACAGCCGCTGGGTAGATCTTACAAGGAGAGAAGTATTAGCCTCAGTTGTGGCTTTTGAGTAGAAAACCAAGAGTATGTTTTGCACATGATTTTTGTTTTGATGTTGAGGTCTGTGGATCTGTGTCTAGACTGTATTGCTCTTTTCATACCACTATTTGATGCATAACCAGTTTTCTTGGAAATATAAGGTTAAAGCTGCTCTAATGATATAGGAAATAAAAAAAGATATAGATAGAAGTATCTCTTTTTTTCCTTAAATATACCTAATTTTTAGAGCAAAGAAGATTAAGTGCAAGATGTTTTGCTAAAAGTCACGTTGCATGTGACACCAGTGAGTTACCATATGTTCATTCATACCTTTGGATAAACCTGAACAAACCTTTCCACAAGACTGTCACTGACTGGCAGATATCAGGGATAATGACAGCAAATCCTGCCTAGTTACCAAAAATGGACCCCATGACATTACCATGTTATGACAATCAATGTACCCCATCTGACAGAACAGCACTTATATTTGACTGACAACATGCATCACTTCCCTTGGCAGTGTGGGTATGCAATTCAAATCGAGTGGGCAAATGGGCACTGTGTGCTACCTGACTCCTGTTGGGAGACAAATCTGTAGGGAATAGATGAGAACATGGCTCTCTAGTCCCTCTTTGCCCACTGCTGCAGGCTGGCTGGTAACCTCCTTGCCCTCCACAGACAAAGGGGAGAAAGGACTGAATTATGCCCTCTCAAAAGGCAGTGCTTTCCCTTCCTGGAGGTGTTCTAGGGCACAGTGGACAACTCCACACCCTTGCCATGGGCTCCATGCTAGGGATGCAACCTGACATGGAGAAATCATCTCATCCTCCACACCTGCCTTTAAATTTCCACTGAAATACTCAATTCATAGCTGTAAGACTGGCTGTATTTTTCCTTCCCTGGTCATTAATTTGTCAAAGTCAAAACAATACTAAATTAGAAAATAGATTCAGCACAGAGACTGCCAGCTTCCTTTAGCTTTATTTTGTTTACTTTTCATTTGTCTGCAGCCACTTCCTGGCTTTAGAAAATAGTGTTTTCTATGACTTGTAAAAAAAAATAGGTCAAATAATAATAAAAAAGTTAATGGCAACAGAATAATTTTATGGTAAGTGATTAGAAAGATGTAAGCAGAATATTATGGCTTTTACTGTGTGTACCAACGATCCAGCATGACTTTCACAGGAAAAGATATACCCAGAATTCTCAGGCAGCAAACTCCAAAGAGCAGTTAAATGGAAAATAAACCTGTTTGTGCATAGATGCCCAAGAACCAAATGTAATTTTCTATTAGATCTTTTAAAAATCCCATTCTTTATGCCTGTTTGCTAGCAGAGAGGAGTCTACATCAATAGCAAATTGGCTAAGTGACAAACTTGATCAAAGCCTCATTATGCATGAAAATTTCATTTTGCTGGCTAGGGAATCGTGAGATGGAAGATTTTGTGACTCTTTCTGTTTCCTTTGTGCTTCTCATGCAGCATAAAAGGAATGCAAATTTCTAAAATCCCCATAGTGGGTATAGGGGAGCAGAGGATGCCAGCCCCTCGTGCATTGTCATCCAAGAGTGACAGCCCCTCTGACTCCAGCACTGTCCTTATTGCTGGGCCCACAGCAGCGTGCATGTCAGGCCCGGGGTGGAGGGCTTTAAGGGTGGGAGAACGTTTTTGCTATGCTGACAGGTCACTTTCTTTGGAGCTGATGCTAGCTGGTCCATGTGACAGCCACCCCAAGTTTCTCCAGCCTGCATTGAAACCACAGACAGTCACAGTTCAACAACCCCAAAAAGACAACACAGATCTTGCAAGCCCCCAGGGAGAAGCAAGGCAACACGCTGATGCCACCAGCTTGCCTGTGTCAATGCAAAGTGCACAATATTTTGGCCATTGTTAGCTGTAGGAAAGAGCCACCCTCCCCAGCAAGTCCACAGAGGTTTGAGGAGATGCCTCCATCTCCCTCGTGATCTACGGCCAATCAGAAAGTCTGGCCCAGGGCCTAAAAACACTTTTAAACTTGTGTCTCCTTATCTCTCCTAAGGAACTAGAATGCTCTTTCCTGCCTCCCAAGAATTATGCAGAAATAAATCTTCTTGGGTCTGCAGAATGTTTTGCTGACACTAATTGTATTATAAGAAAGAAACAGATTTATTTTTAATGGAACAGGACAGTTATTTTCAAAGAGCATGTTTGAAGATCTGTTACTAAGATGAAAAAAGTACTCAAATTTAATAAGAGAAGCAACATGACCTCTGCATACTTACCATTGCTTCAGCAAGACCAAATCCTTCTCACTTTACCTCAGCTCCTACTAATCTCTGTGAGGGCTCCACACACAGGAGCCTTTGCCAGCACTGAAGCTTATGAGGATGAGACCCCTTACACTGCCTAGAATAAACCAGATGCTGCTGCAAAACAGCTGGAAATTACTTCTCTTCTCCTTCCGTGTGCATCCCCTCTCATCATGATACTGTCTGAAGTCTTTTGTCTCATCCTTCTGTTCCCTTCCCTCTGTCCCCAGCCCACTGCCACTTGTTGGGACAGATGCAGCAGGCTTGTTGAGGACATTTCCTCCCTTAGAACCTAGACACGAAGCTCAATACCTTTGTTCCATCAGGGTTTTCATCACCTTTCTGCCCTGGCTGGATAAAAAAAGAAGGGTTTCACCTTTCATCCCTGTGTACCAGCTGGCACCTACAAGTGTGCCTGGGGTATTCCAAGGAGATGAACAGGTATCATTACCCAGCTCTCACTGGTTTTACACCAAGTCACATACATCCTCTGCTCTAGGTCACTGTGGTGTGAGCTCTTGGACGTGCAATCTGCTTGATTCCTGCCAGCATTAGTGACAGAGAAAAAGAAAAATTAGAGCTGGATCATCAAGAAAAGCAAGCGTAGTGTGGGACACATTCATTTTTAAATGGGTGAATTCTCCCAGGACACCATCTCTCCTCCAATTTTCAGCTCCATTGGAATTATGTGTATCAAATGTCCAACAGAGGGAAATGAATTGGCTGAGGTTGTAATTTTACACACACATTCTCTGGAGAAAAACAATAGCTAGATTTCTAAGATTTCAACCTGACCATTGCAATGACGACACTCAAATGAGAAAAGAGAAAGGAAGAGAGGTGCTTCTTGCCATAGCTTTATCTCATGTGATCTCTGGTTGCTGCTGATGAAAGAGAAGAAACCTGCTTTGCTTTAGAAAGCGAAGCAAACCCTTTCTGTAGCACCACCAAGTGGTTGAGCACCACTGGAAAAAAATCTGTCAGCACAACCAGCCTCAGCAGTGCCTCACAGCAACATTTTCCAACTACTTTACAGTCTTGTAAGTGGTAAATATGATTTTCCATCTGTAAAACCGGATGTAAATTGGGATTGGTGCCATTGAAGCTGGCCAGAGTGTGGGTGAAAACAGTATTAGGTGTGTTGCACTCAAAGTTGTCAGGAGAAGACTGAAAAACCTTAATGCTTATCTGGTTTTTGTGTGGGTGAGCAGATGTCTTGAGCTGTGAAAACTAGGACTGGGATGTATTAGGAATGCTATAGGAACAGACGGAGAGACAGATCTTTCTTTTAAAGTTTTTTTCACTGGGAAATGGTTATCAGGAATTAATGGTAGGCAAGATCGTGTAATGCCTTTTTTAGCAGAATTTACTTTTCTTCTCCTGAAAAAAAGAAAAAAAATCTGTGTGAATTTATAAATCTGTTTTGAACAACTATGAAGGGTGTATGATCACAAATAAATATGGGGGCTGATTCCTGGTGCCATGAAAGTCTCCTGGTGTAAAATTGCCCTTTGCCAGTGATACATGATCAGTGAAACTCTTTCATATGTCATAACTTGTTGCTGCTCTACCTTCAGGGTTGCTGCTCAAGGAGGGTTCCTTTGCCTTGAGTCTTCTTGTGATGGAGAGAGGCCTATAACAGCTTGGTTGCTCAGGCTCACCCCCACTACAAAGAGACTTCCAGGCAAAGGGGTTGCCAAGGATGTCCCTTGTAAACCCTGGCTCCCAACACGATCCTCAGGAGCAAAGAAGCATCTGCCTGAAGAGCCCAAACCACTGGCATTGTCCTGTCACAGTTGGTTTTTTTTAACCTACAAATCTGACTCATGGAAAGACTAAAAATACTGCTCCTTGGACCAGGTCATCAGGCTACATCTGTGTAAAATGGATTTCAGCAGGTTTGAAGGCAGGAGCAAAACCTTTGTGTCTGTGGTGATTAGCCTTAGAAAGGCGCGTGGTGTAATTCTCCTCTCAGTCATCATGTCCTCCTTTAATTGCTGCATTCATGAGTTGTAGGTACCATTAGGTCTCAGCCAATGATCTCCACTCATTTTCTGGCCAAAAAGCAGGACAAAGGCTTGTGTTCATCACTGACCTTTTGCAGTGCCACAGCAGCATTAGCTCCCTTCTATCTCCAGAAATGGCAGGGACCAAAGGTATCTCTGCCTTTCACAGGGGCTGCTCAAGTGAAAAGAGCCCCAAGAGGAATAAAAGGCCACCCTCTTCTGTACCAGCTAATGTTTCAGTAATTAAAAAAGCAGGTGCTCGGTGGCCATTCCATTTGTCTGCCTGCAAACTTGGAACACAGCCAGAGATGCCTGAGGTGACGCTGTTTGGAAAAGCAGCAAAAGGACTCAGCATTCCTAATGACAGAGATATGCTTTCAAAAATACATTTCTTAGCATGACAGGCAAAGATGGAAGGGACCTGAGGCTTTGCACATCTCCATTTCAAAAACAGCAGCTGCCAGTGGTATGGTTATTGGACTCATCCTCCAGTATGATACCTCAGACAAATAATGGGAATATTTTTATTTGAAGAGAAGCACCAACAGACCAGGACCCATCATAAGCAGGCTTGTGAGGGCTCAGTGTGAGCTCTTTTCAGAGGAGGTGATTATGCATGGCTGCACCAGTGTACAGGAGCAGTGGCTATTCAGCACTCCTGAAAAGAAGGGCAGATTGATCCTGAGGGAAGATAGATAAATTGAGGCAAAACACATGGCAGAGTCTAATTTCCAAGGAATTATTATAATCATTAATAACTCTTTGCATTTGTGCATGTGTGTCTATGATATACCAAACAGCAGCATGCATATTTGAATATATATAAACAATAATATCTACACATCTGTCTGTATGTATATATGCAAGCTCACATTGCTTTAACAGCTATAGTAGGGATCCTGTCAACATTAGCCATCAATATCAAAAGCCCTTTTATGTTTATTTTGATTCTTGAGGACCTAAAAATCAAAGTTCACAAGGAGTTGAAATACTGTTCCTGTATAACTTAAAAAATATAATCACAGCAGAGCACAGCACTATGTTCAAGCTGAAGTCAAGCTGACAGTTTTAATAGGCAGCTGGACACCCCATTGTAGCTCTGGCCTTCTGCATGCACACTACACTTAAAATGGAAAAAGGCCTCTGGGGAAAATGCACCAAATTCACCATGTGTACAAGCAGGCATGATCCTTTGAGGTGTCTGGAATGCATTTGTTTACACCAGTAATGAATTTAATCTGAAGACTGTTGTTCTTTATGAGCCCTCACTTTTCCTTGTTTTTATGCCAGTGTAATTCCACTTTGGTAGGAATAATACTAATTTATATAAGTGGTGAAAATTTTTATTTTTGCTTTTCAACACAGATGGTGGATGACAACTTTCACAGCCTGTTTCTTTTCCTAACCTACTGTAACTTTTCTGCAGGTGCTGTTCCTCTGATTTTTTACATGTAATTCAGATTTGCATAGTCTCAAACAGAAGGCAACCAGGTGTTCAGTGCCCACATCCAGAACCTGCTCCTTAGAGTGAATGGTTTTCCCCAGTGCATATCCCGTTCCTGATGCTAACGATTGCCATGTTGCCTTCACCAGCATTTCCCTCCTGCCATTGTCACAACCACTGCCATTCCAGACAGGAAAGGCTGCCTCCCCCAGAAGTTCATTAATGCTGCTTGTTAATTGCCTGAAGACTGGTGACTGGAGACAGACAAGTTTCACATGCATGAGGCACCCCTCCTCTTCCTTGTGGGTTGGCTAGATAACCTGATTTCCCCTGGAGAAACAGCTTGCAGTTAATAACATGGGCTGTATCAATAAAACTAGGTACAAAATAATGGAGTGCAGGTAGCAGGCAGCATTGTGGAGCATCAGAGCCAAAGTAAAGGGCTTAATATTTAGCAGCCGGGAGAGGAGACCAGAATGAAGATAATCTGAACTCTCCCTATGATGCAGTTAGCAAAAGTACACATCTATCCCTGTCTCTTTTACTGTCAGATTTTGTGCCTTTGGACTTAACTTTGCACTAAGTGCTACCAAAAGCAATTCCCTTTTTTACAGTTTTTTAGCTTTTGCATTCCTGAAGGTCAGTGGCAGAATAGGTGAACAGATCTGCACTGTTGACATTATACAGGCTACTTAAAAGAGACCAAGGCAAAAAAGGCCACCTAAGCATCACACTGAGGGTGTGGTAAGAGAGGTTAAAGTCCAAGCCGCCTTTCCTTAGAGCCTGTCCTCTCATCAACTGATGTAATTTCCCCTGATAGCTCAAGCATTAGCCCTCTCCTCGGTTTAAAAAACGAGTCCCTGAGGAGCCTAAATTAAAGATGCCAGTACAAAAGTGCAGGGCCTGACCTCTCGCAGCTGCACCAGGGCTAATACTGATTCATTGTGCTGCTCCCTGTTACAGTCCAAGGGCAGAACAAGGGGCAGGGGAGGGCTACGGAGACATTTCAGACTCCTGGTTAGCTCATTCACAGACACCTGGTGTCCCGCCTCCTCCTCACGCTTTGGTGCATCCCACTCCTATTGTATAGAAAATCCACTCCTTTAGATCTGAGCTGCTTGGCTGGACAAAGACCAAAATTAAATCTGCAGCTGCCCAGGAAGAGGCTTTCTCTGTCAGGGGTTATTATCGAGGATATCTGATGAGAGAGTGGAGCGGGGAACTCCCTTTGCCTGTCAGTTCCAGTTACAGGTCTGGATGGATTGTGTTCACACATGTTTTCTTGCTTCACGTAAACAACACAGGCCCCTCTGTAGCTGGTGTGGACTGCCATTGCCTCCACTGACCCAGTTTAGCTCCAGTGCTTTATGAGAGGTATGTGACCTGCTGCACTCACCACATTTGGTGGGACAGCACGCTGTTTGCTGCCTGCAGGAAACACTCAGTGTCATGGAGCAGTGAGGCCAAAATACCCTCATGGCAGCTCTTTCACCCTCAATGAAGTTGCATCAAGGGTAAATTTGAATTGACAAAGGCCAGCTCCTGTTCTCACTTACCCTAGAGAGAGCCTGGAATTGCACCATTAGTGCCCAGGGAGTTATTCTGAATCTACAAGGGCACAAGCATGAGCAGAATCCGACATCAAGTTTAAAGAAGCAAAACAAAGAGAGGTTTATGTCAAACAGGAACACATACAGGTTCCTCAAGGTCAAGCAGGTGGCACATATAGGCTATATAGTCTCAAGTTCTGAAAGGAAAAGAAACATAAAATTAATAGAAAACCTTTGTGGTTACTAAATATGTTTTATTCTTGAATCCTCCGTAGAACTGATCAGTCCCACAGCTTATAAAAATAGATGCAACAGGTGTTAGTTTGAAGACTTCTCTGCTTCATGTTAAGGGCACTCATGAAAAGTTTATGTTCAGTGAAACCTGGAGGAGAGAGTGGGATTACTGCAGAAAACATTCTGCCCTGCTGCACTAGAGAACATCTGGAGCCATTGACCAGGGGAATTTAAATCTACATCTTAAAAGCTTTGCGTATCCGATCACCATTCCTGCTATCTCTGTCTAAATACCCTCATGCTGGCAACCTGACCTGTTTGGTTGGTGGCTGCTCCTTCTGTTCTCTCCATCTCATTTCCTTCCATTTGGGCACATCAGCCTAAATTGCAGCCCTTGAAGACAACTGAAGACAAGGTGCTGCCTTGGGACTGACCAGCCAGGCTGCAGCATGGGAGTGTGAACATTTTGCAAAGAACAAGATATGGAGCTCAAAGTGGGAATTCACAGTTGCTGTGAGGAATTGGGTGACTGAATTCCATTAAGGTTGCAGTGAGGTTTGGCAACCTTGCTCTTCCTGGCCGCCTTTGAAGACGGTTCAGCAGAAAGCTGAAGGCTAAATCTTGCATGAAGCAAGAGACAAAGTTACTCCCACAGGAGTGAGTATTGCTCATGGCTATTGCAGTAGCTGAGCTGGATGCTGTGGAAGGATCTACTGGCACAACTCTCATTATCCTTTTTAAGGATATAAGGGAATATAAGGAAAAATTAGGAGAACTTTAGGCATTGTTGGAAGATATTATCAAAGTGTTGAACATCTGTCCAAATCTGTACAGGCAAATCAGCTAGAAATGTAACTGGACTTGGAAAGATTTGTACATGTTTCTACAGAAGGCTTGATCAACAGAAGCTGGCTTCCCTATGTATTGCTAGGGCAGCCCACAGGAAATTCAGCCCCACTTTGAGAATATTGTGGCATTTGGGAAGCAAGAGGTAGT
Organism: Hylia prasina; assembly: GCA_013397195.1. Classification (NCBI taxonomy): domain Eukaryota; kingdom Metazoa; phylum Chordata; class Aves; order Passeriformes; family Sylviidae; genus Hylia; species Hylia prasina. Next base: position 361,296 of record VYXD01014879.1, on the reverse strand, counting down.
TGATTCAACATGTCTAGCTCAAAGACAGGCACTGCCAGACCTGTTCTACCCAATATTTTCAGCAATAGTTCTTGACTTATTGTGGAATTGTTTTACCTTTAAAGTCCATTTACACTGTCAGAGTGGTGAGAGAGTGCTCTTATCTCAACAAAACAAGCTGCAGAATTAGCAGCTTCAGCAATACACCTTGTCCTAAGGGTGCCACAGTTTTCCTTTGCCATCTGCTGCAAAGGCAGTGCAGGAGGGTGAGCAGGCAGCAATGAAGCTCTGCACTCTGCTGTACCCGAGTGCCCTGGGAAGGTGTCCCACACAGCTGCTTACTCACAGACATTTAACATTCTGGCACAACAACAACATCGTAACAATGTGCTGTTTTCTTCTTGTTTGTAAGTATACAAGAGTTGCTTTGATAAGTAAAAACCCTACTTTAAAATGGTTTCATTTCAACTTTGAAAAGAGTAAGTGGAGTTGAACTGCCTTGAAATACAGCATTTGTTTTTGCCAAGTGCTTTTACTGAAAGGAGCAGGAGAAGGCTGGGCAAGAACAAACAGACCCCACAGATTCCTAGCAAGGGTTATTATAAAGCAGAGCAATATTAAAAATCTCCACGAGTCCAGGACTCATATGAAAGAAAACGTTTGAAATAAACTTACTAATAAAACCTACATTAGAGATCTGCCAAAACACCCAAACTTCTCCTTGATAAGTGCACAGGACACTCAAAAATACAGCCAAACAGAGGTTTCATTGTCAGACATGCAAATAAGATCAAAATGTACAAGAAGAATTTCAGCTACACCTAAAATGTTGCTGTTATTTTTGAAAGCAGGTTAATTGGTGGTCTTGAGCCTTTCACTGTACTTAGGATCATTCCCCGGAGGGAATTTTCTTTAGCTGCAAGGACTCACTCTACCACATGGACTGGAAACAATGTGAGAAAAGGATTTCTTCCAGCGGTAAAAGCATTTCAGCAAGCACGTTGATGAGGAATGTCTGGGATTTAAATACAGGGGAACCCATAGCTGACAGCCTGGAACAGAGAGAGATGTAACAAGGCAACTTAAAAAAAAAAAAAAAAATTAATTACAAACATGTGTAAAGCATAAGGCAAGAAAAAGAAAACAGAGAAAGAATGGCAAGGATCCCATGGCAAAGTGACCGGTGGTGAGCTGTCATGCCCAAAGCCACAGGATAGGGCCCACAGCATTTATTGCTCACTGGAAGTAATTTTTCAAGTCAAGGAGCAATACTTCTCCAACATAAACGAAAAATTCCAGTCAGCAGAGAGTAACTGAATCCCTCTTAAAACAAAAGTATCATTGAAGAGAGACTAATAAATCACCCAGTGACTAGATTTTTTCATTTGTAGTGAAGAACTCTCTCAAACCTGGTCCCTGTGTCAAGCCCATCCCTGTGGTATTAACAAAGCACTTCAGGATGTGTTTATCTTTACTCATTACAAACTTCAGAGGGACCTAAGCACTTTGAACTGGGAGTCAGCCCTTTGGCTAGGAGTTTTGACTTACTGCTGGGAGACTTAGCTGCTAGCCTGAGCCCTCAAGCTTCTCTTTGCCTGTATAAAGCCATAGTAATTCCCTGCTTCTGATTTCTGGAATGAAGACTGGGAGAGGGGGAAAGAAAGAAGCTCCTCTGGGTTATTCTGCCCAAAGCTGTAATTAATCCCACTCCTAAAGCACAGGCTTTTGCCCAGATGCTTTAGGTATAAAGGAAGTTTGGGCTCACCCTCAAGGTGGAGTATAGCTGCACCCTCTGAAACTCTCTTCCCTTTTGCAGGCAGCAGTACTGAGGTGACCAAGAGTCACCTGGTGATTGACATTTCCGTGTTGCACTCTTGATTCCTTTTTGCAGGAATCAAGTGCTGATTTCTAGACTCAGCCGTTATCCCAATATAAATTTATCTCCAGACTTTGTCCAGAAAATGTTTCAATCAGGGCTGTCTCTAAATAGTTCAGGCAAAAATGCAAACACTGAACTTCACTTGCAACAGTACATATTTTCTCAATTCTCTTTTGCCAATGAAAGAAAGCAAACCTAGTCCTGAATGTGGGTTCTGCTGTGAGGTCTGTAAGAACTTAGATTTATTTCATTGCTCTTCAGAAAAAGAACTTTTTGTTAAGATCTCATGAAAAAAATTGAAAGCAACAATAAATTGCACTCCAAAAACTCTTTTTAATAGATGTGCTTCTTTTTATAGTTCAAATACTTTCACAAACAGGGATGTAGCTCTTTGCAACCATTTGAAACAGAAGCTTTGTTACTGAATTAATTTTATAGGTAAAGTAGTAAATTATACCAGTTCTAATGAATGTGAAACATTAAACCTAAGGAAACTGAAGAGCTTTGTGAAGGCAAGTGAAAGCAGATCAGGATCTGAACAAAGGACATAGCAGGGATCTTGGACAGATTCAGCCTTTACTCTGACTGTTTGAAGTTTGGGGCAGACCTGGCTCATGGGCCACGATAAGCAAGAGAGTCAACACATGTGCTGCAAGCGGCAGGTCCCAAAGATGTCAGATGAGACGCATAATTCTCTGCTAAAAGTACTTGCAGATCATCTCTACAGCTGCTGTGGCTTTAAAATCACAGTGACTTAGGGGGTACAGGGCTTTTTCCAGTAGTGTCCCCAAACTGCAGTCACTAAGAAGCTGTGACATTCTTTTGGGATGCTGTAATGCAGTTAGGTCACTGAATGCATTCAACTACAAAGGTATTTTGCATGGCTCTAAGTGGTCATTAACACCTCAGTTAATTATATGTAAGGATCCAGACTCTGGCAAACCTTCATTATCCTTCCATCAATCTCAAGGTCACAAAAGCTTAGTAGGGCTATTACTAGCAATACAAATATCTCTTTTCTGAATGGAAAAGCTGCTCTTTTTTTCCTTTTTTCTTTTTTTTTTTTTCCCCCTCTCTTGCATATCTTGTTTTTAAATGCTGAGCACATTAGATAGAACCAAGAAACTTGAGAATGTGGAATCCTCAATGGATGTGCTAAGACCAATACTACCTTCAGATGTGAATGTATAATGTTAGAAATGGGAATGGGGATCAGGCAAAAATTATCAGAATTGGGTGCTTGAAGCCCACGTTTAATCCTAAAAAATATGCCCTTGGGAGAGTGGTTTGTTGCTCAGAGCATTCCAGTGGACAGGTGCCTAAATAAATCTTATCCAGCACCTGTTTGAACCTCTGGGCACTGGTGTTGTATGCATGATGTAGGAATAACAACAGTTCCATTCACTCAGGGCACACATTCAGATCAATCAATGTCCTTTTTGTTTCTAGCTGGGAGGGCTGCGATGGCATCTCTGAAGGCATCAGCTGAACATGTAGCTGCCCTGTCTGAAACTCCAGGCAGCTGGAAACAACAGTGTGGAGAAGGCTGTCCCTCAGTGAAGAGCCTAATGTTGAGCATTAGACTATCTACATTGTTAATCTTTTGAACAGAAATAGCTAATGAACATGCTCTGTGGCCCAGCCTGCTTCCTCAAAACCACAAACCATATTTGTTTAATCCATAAACCATATAAGCCAGTACTGTCTCCTCTGATAATGTTCTTAAGCTACTGTGTCCAGACCCTGAGAAGGGGCCTTGAAAAAGGAGAGCCTCGCTCAGGATGGGAAGATTAGGTATTCTGCTAAGCAACTCTGATGCACTCATAGGAAAGGAGAGGATTTTTTTAACTTGAGGTGTTGGAAATCATTGTTGTATATATTACACATTTTCTATGTGGCTTTGGGTGACGTGCTTTGGCCTAATTTTGTACCAGGAAAGAAAAGGGGAATGTAGGTACTGACTTAAGTGGGATCTGGATCAGGACCCTTGTCACTCAGTATAAGTTTTCCATCTGGGTGGAAAATTTCTTTTGGCTGCATTGTTTCAATTTACAGACTTTGCACACTAGGCAGAGGTTGTCCAAGAGAAGCCTCCCAGGCTGAGCAGACGAGATAGTCTGCTGCCCTTCGCAGGTCCCTGGCTCACAGGCACACCACCTTGCAGGTTGGACCTCGCTCCCTTGCAAAAACATTTTGATCTTCTAGGGCAGGGAACTACTTGTCAGTAAGGTTTTTTTGGCCTGAGTGACAAAGTGTGAACTATTCAAACACACTCTGGGAACTGCAAAGTTTTTATTTTACCTGCCACTGACAAGGATATCAATTCCTCTGTTTAGATCATGTCTCTTGCAGTGCTCTCTAAACAAGCAGCTCTTCAGTGGCTGTCATCCTAAGGCATGCTTTTGCTTGTGACTTCAGATTTTTACGGTAAATCAATTAAAATCTAAGCATAATATTCTGTATCCCCTACTTTGTATATACAGTTGAAAAGATTTGTGAAAAGGGAGAAATGAGGGGAAAAGAAAAAATTGTCAGAACTTTGAAAGTCAGAGCAATAAAAAAAATCGAAAGTTTCAAGGTAACTCTGATTCTTTCTCCACTTGTTATTTTTTCCATCCTTACTCAGAACTCTAGGATTCTATCCCAACGCCAGCCTAAACAGTATTGACAAGAAAGGATTATCCACTGGAATTTGACATATTTACATCTAGAGAGTGCCAAACCAATATCTTTCTGAGTGGAACAAGCCGCCCTTATTTGAACTAGCTTCGTCCTCTAGAATTGCCAATGAACTGGTGTTCATTGAGGCACAGGAGTTAGTTGTGTAATAAGTGTTTCCTCAAAACTATCATTTTTTTCTAAACAGGATATGCAGTAAAATGAGAAATTGCTTCTTTGGCTTTTATTCCTCTCACAGTGAAACAGGAATCACTTGAGAAAATATTTGTCCCCTTGATGCTAAGCACAGCATCTTGGAAAACATTTTGAGATGTACCGTTTGCAAATCTGTGGCAGCCAAGGGAATACCTGCTCCATAAGCAAAAAAAAGCGGAGTTCAGGGATCTCTTTGTCTGAGGTCTAGCAAGCTATAACTGTGATGCTATATTAACTCTGAATAGCTCTGGGGTTTAGTATTTGCATTATAAAAGCAGGAATTATCAAGCTCTGCTCACATAAAGAGATTTCCAAGTTCTTTCACTTTCTGAGTACATGAGCAAGCACTGACTCTGGAGAAATTACATTATATTGGGAGCTTGCAATGGATTGTAAACCAGAGACTCTGGAGTGGTTTTCCTATGTGAGCCAAGACAAAACACACTTTTTGTTTGGGTGTCCAAGGCATAATTTCCCTTTGAACGTCAGTGTTAGACTAAGTGGTTCTTGGTAAAGGAATCACTTTGTTTGTTGTTTGACTTTGTTTGTTCTTTGTTTGTTGTAAATGCCAAAATTTACGAATAGGTGTTCGAGAAGTCCTGAGGGTAAATATTCTGAACCACCATGACATTGGTGAATATCTGCTCTTGGCTGGTGGAGGATGACAATGACTGAAATGCATACAGGATAGCCAGGGTAGCAGTCATGTAGGTGTACTCCAGAGGACCAACAGGGATTAGCATCTCACAGTGCCAAGGATCACATAGAGCTGATGTTAAACCCAAAAGAGCCACAGCTTCCCCCTCCCTAAACATGTATAAACCAAGCAGGTGATGACATGACAAATGAGCCAGGGACCAGTTATTAGCAAAATGGTAAAACTGGGCAGAATAAGTGGCAGTTGCTTCTAGAATCAGCCCCGCAGGTGGTAGGGCAGGAGAACATTAAACAGGACACACGGGCCGATGCCGCGGCGGGACCTGGGGAGGGGAGGCGGGGGGCACCTGGCGCCTCTCCTTTGCAGCTGGATGCGCCAGGCCGGACACGTTCCGGCCTCTGCCCTCGGAGGGAATTGCAGCGGCCCGGACAGACGGACGGACGGCGGGCGCAGAGCCCGGCCCGCGCCGCCGCCGCCACCGGGGGGGCGCCCGGCGCCACCGCCCCGCTCCGAGCGCCCAGCCCGGGCAGCGGAGAGGGCTCCTTGCTCCTCCTTCCCTTCCTTCCTCCTTCTCCTCCGCTCGTCCACGTCTAAAGAGCCCCGTTTGTTCCAGTTCTTCTCCTGCAACATCTCGCCTCCGATCATCGCCATTGTTCTCTTGGGGAGTCGCTGCAGCCCAGCCACTCCTTTCCCGCAGTGCTCCAAACCGGACACAGAGAACCCTTGGCAGTGCCCAGCCAAGGGAAGGTTTGTGCCCATCCACACTGCCTGTTTTTTGGCTGCTGGGGTGTTTGTACATCTCAGACAGACATTTTCTGCCCCAGTCATTTCAACTCTGCAGCTTTGTTTATGGTAGCAGCTGAGCTATGTCAAAAAAGGTAGTAAAAACACTAAATCACTAATCCATGCTTTAATGAAACTTCCAACACACATATTTAGATGTTCTCAGTAATTTAGCTCAAGGCAGTGGTTGAATTCCTGCTGGGAGAAGTCCCCGCAGCAATCCAAGATTTATCTCAATCACATTTGCCAGCATAGCTATTTGGGCAAGCCCTTTCAAGAGTGATCAAGCCCACAGTGCCTCAGTGTAATGGTTCCTCCACTTATGAGAGCCAAAAACGAAGGCAAGTGTAAATGAACAGGCCCGATCAATACCACATCTATCAGGTAAGACAATTTATGTTGGAATTTGTTACTGTAACAGCATGTTACTGATGAACTCCCAGTAGTATAAAGGAACACTGGCAATACAGTCTGTCTTGCTTAAGACCCTCTCCACTGCTTTATTACAAAGTTGAAGAATGACAGTAAAGAGCAGCATTAGGTCTGTATGTGGTCTGTGAGCATTTATGAGGAAATTAGGAAATGTTTATATTGGATGACAATGTCAAACCAGACATAAAAGCTGAGCCACCAGCCTGCCAAGGGATCCTTGTCTCTGTGCCTGCCTCCAGACATGTTATTATTTACAGAGAATTATTATTCTCATTTAGGGAAATAAATCATTTCAATAGCTTGCCATAAAAAATCAGTTACTTGAAGTGTAATTACTAATTCTGTTTAATCTGTGAGATCAAATACAGCCTAGCTGCACTGCTTGCTTTAACAGCCTAAGTTCCAACATCATGCAGCTACTATAAAGTCACTGCATACTATCAGCCAGCTTGCTGCCAACAACTTATCTCAAGTATCTTCAGAAAGAAACTTGGGTGCTCACCTGCTTTATCCAGCACACATAGTTTAATTAGAGTTATTACCTATTTCTGTGACTTTGGCCTCAAGAATTGCCAGGATATGATGACGCCTATACTCCTGAAATTACCCTTTCCCAAACTTTTGAAAGGCAGATCTCCATCATGAGAATGGAATCAGTTGATGGGCCTTACAATCCAGCATTCCAAGCTAAGCAAAAGGAGCAGCCACTGTGGAAATACCACGCAGGTTCTTTCTGCACATTATTTCTGTCCTACAAGTTTTGGGCATTGGGGAAGCCTTACAAAGGCCATGATGGCAGTGTCTGGCACAGAACTCATTCATGGCACAGGTCAGGTATTTCACACTTTATGATCACCTTCTGGGGCTCCTGAGTCTGCTGGTCAACAGCAACACCTTGATGTTGCAAACCCTGCTTCCAAGAGCTGGCTTGTAACCACAGCTGGCAAAAGTGCCTCGACATTTCCCCCTGGAAGCTGAGAACAAGTACAGGGCTGCAGCACATCTGGTGCTCCCCCAAGCCCTTTCCTGTACCCCACTGGAAGCACAACAATAACCAAACAGCAATCAAAAAAAAACGTGCAAAGAATATTCCAAATGTTTATTATGTATTAAAAATACTGCCAATAAGCCATACAGTTCATTTCACAGTAACCTAAACAACATTTTGTTCAAGAACTTGAGAAGTCAACAAAGAACAGTGCAGCTCCAACAGTGACAACAGTTACCTTAATGCCATGGCTCCCTCCTTCTCTGACAGCCATTCTTCCCCATTTACAGTGGGAACAACACTGGATATGGTTCAGTATCCTATTTACCTAGGAGAACTCCTTTTGACCTGTGCTGTTGCTGTTTCTGGGAGATGCTATTTCTAGCAGTTTTTCATCTAACAGAGTCAAGGATCTGTCTGGTCCAGGCTGAGGTGGGCATGATGCCCATGGCCTATTTCCAAGGTATCTGTGTGCAGACTTCTTTACCAATTATTTGGATAAAGGTCAAAAGTAAACTTGAAAAGGGGGGATATTAGAAATCCTTTCCAAAAAGATAGAAAACCAAAAAAGCTCCATGGGAAAGTGGTTTTTAAAACACCATCTACAGAATTATGACACTTTTTTCTCACTATCCTAGAGCAGGTCTCCTAGAAGGATCCTTTGCTACCAGTGCCCAGCCAGACACTTGGTGACAAAAATAGTGACAAGAATCAGGCACCAAGTCCTGAATACATAACAAAAGTTCAGGTCACTGTCAGCTGTATGAAAACTTGGAAATGTATATGCCATAGAAGCAATTCTGCTGATTTCATGGTGATTGTGTGTTTTGGAGTGTATTATTGCTGTTGTTAGCATGCTTGTTATATATGGAACACAACAGGTACAATTTTGGTCCTTCTCTTTCCACAAATTTGTGGTGATTTTTACAGAAAAATCCCTTATCAAGACCAAATTAGATCTTTCCAATGAAGACACAGCCTAATCACACAGTCTAAAAATATGACAAAAATATTACAGTACCCTTTTGAAATTAATCCCATCCTTCAGATGTCCCTTCTAAGCACTGATCTTCTGCACCAGCATCTTCAGCTGCTAGCAAGGAAGCCTGTGATCACAAAGAATGAATCTCTTAGGCCTTAGCCCCAGGCAGTGCCACTTACCTCAGACCTTGTTAGTACCTTGGTGTAGATTAAGGTCTCACAGAAATACACTACAGCTCAGCTGACCCTTGCTAAACTGACCAAACTGCAGAAACAGATGAGGTGCTCCACACCTGCTCCACAAATAAGTTCACCACAGTAAACAGTTTAAGATAGCATGTAATTTTGTTTCTTACACCAAAACATATCAGTAAAATCTTCAGTAAGTGCAGCGGTATGCTTTGGGTACCAAAACAGCTGTAGCCCTCCTGTGTGGGGTATCTAGTGTCAGTGTGAAACACTTCCATGCCATTAAATATGTGTCCATGCTAACAAGGCTGTAGTGCCTTAGTTACACCACTACACTTAACAGTGGTACAACTTCATAGAGAAGATGCCCTTAATAAACACAACCCCCAACTAAACTCGTGTTTTCTTAAAACAAAATTTAGGGGAAAGAAAAACCAAACAACAAAAAACTCCAAAAACACTACATGAAAAAGAAATAAAGGAAATAAGCAGAACTGTCTATATTATTAAAGTATTCTTATTCTCTTTGGAGGTATCAAATTGCTTTTAAAAAGAGTAAAAAACGGGGCGTACAAAAGCTATTCTCCTTAACCCATTATTTGCCCAAGGAGCACCACTGCCTAAACTTTTTCATGTATTTTTTCTACTTTCACAAACAACCTTTCCAGATCATTCCTCAGGTCATCTATTGAGCTCTTCACAGACTCCAAGTTGTTCTCATTATTTTCAATTTTCACTGAATAGGCAACTAAACTATCCACTGCAGTTCTTATCATTTTCAAATCGGAATCAACCTGGCTAACAGAAGATCTCAGTTCATCTACAGAGCCTTCCATAGAAGAAAATTTTTCAAGGTAGCCCTGAGAATGTGCTTGACCTGCCTGAAGATTGCCATGATCCAACAAAGTACTAATTTGCTTCTGAATATCTTGGAGAGCACCAGAGGATGGCAAGTCACTGATGCTTCTCCTTAAGTTTTCCACGTCGTTGTACAGTGAAGTCTGTGCTTCACCAAGATTTTTCAGAGCATCTGTGACAGAAGTTACATCTGTATTTGAGAGTCCCTGAAGAGTGGAAATGCTTTGTTCTAGGGTATCGAGCTTATTCTCATGTTCTGCCTCCTTATAAAGGAAAGATTCCAACTTTTCACTATTTTGAGCAGCAACAGATGCTAGAGACTCTAGGCTGTCTTCTATGTGCCTCAGTCGAGACTCCAGTCCTTCACTGTTCTTCCCGAAAGTTTCTAATGCTTTTCTGAAGAGTTCATTATCTTCCCATTTGTTGAGATTGGCTTTAACTTGCAGTAGATCTTCATCAAGTCTTTTAATGTCACTAGGGAGCTGCATAATAGAATCCTCAGCTCTCAGAACTTTCTCTTGTAAAGCTTTTAATGAAAGGTGTTCGGTGTCCGCAGCCTCTTTGAACTTCTCATGTTCTTTTTTGAGGTTGACTAACTCTTTCACTTCAGTGTACACATCAGACTCCATGGAGTCTATTGTACTCTTCAAGGTCTCTATGTCCTTTTCTTTCATTTTCACTGATGCTTGCATTTCATCAAAAGCATCTTTTAGCACCTTAATTTCGTGTTTATACACATCTGCCTGTTCTAGTGAACCAACTTTTGCTTTCATATTGTTGATTTCCTCTTGGCTCCTTTGCTGGACTTCAGTGAATACAGCAATGTTATCATTTATAGACTTGGTCAGCTCTGTGAGTCTCTCTTCCACTGTGTTTTCCAGAGATGTGAAGTCTCGTTCCCTTGCATCCTTAACCATGTAAATGCCGTCAGACAAGTCTTTCAAAATTTCATTTTGCAGCTTCTGAAGCACTTCACTGATCCGGTTTATTTCACTCTCCCCTTGTTTAACAGCCTTCTCGCTCACCTCCTGCTTCTGCTGAACAATTTTCATCATGGATTCAAATTCTCCAAATGTGGTTTGAAGAGAACGTACCTAGGCCAGAAATACACATGGTTAATACCAGTAATTTCACCCTTTTTGTCCAAGATCCTTATAGCCCTTGTTACCAGACAAAATTATTACCTTGCAATCCTTCACGCTCCATACCTGAAGTGACCCAGTGATATACAGATATGGGAGGCACAAAAAACCCAGCATCTTGAGCCTTATAGCTCTATAGTACATACACCTTCTGTTAAGGGTCCTTGGCCTCACTGACCTGCCACTCATGATCCAGGAGACCTGTGGCAATGAAAATGGAATCCAGGTCTCCAGAGTCTGCATGCAGACCCCTGAACCATCCCTCCCCTATAGGATTCCTGGTTCTAAAGACCATAAGACTTTTGAAAAAGGGGGTGGGGGGGAGACACCAAAGAACATCTGGCATCAGCTTCTGAATACAGAAAAGCTGAGATTAGATTTTATTAGGCAAGAATACCAAAGACCAATCTCTGATCATGAAAAACAAGTTTCACAGTAGACAAGAAAGAGCAATGGGAAAAATTAGAGGGAGAGGGGAGCTGGGATGGGCCAAGGAATGGAAGCAGTAATCATGACATTTTGCCGCTCCTAGACACTAACGGAAACACAAGAAATTTATTTTTTTGTTAACTGTTTTTTAAGATTAGAAAAAATTAGGAAGTCTTTAATGCTCTAAATAGTTAGCAGTTTGTTTTTCCTACTCCTGCATACACCCACACCCTCACAATGAGCACGGCCCATGTATGTACACACAGAGAACAAAAGCACAGCAGCTGCCAAGGGCCTGCCTTGCATCTAGCTCAGGTTAACAGAAAGTTCCTACCACTGAATCCGGTACACTATTAAACTTCCCAATTACAAGAACTATCTTTACAACTGTTTTAGTAGCAGCCAGAGGGAAAAGGTCAAGGGGTGAGGGGCTGCCATGTTCATTTACTCTCACACTTAAAGGTAAAATCCTGGCCAGGGAAGCATGCATCACTTAATTCTGAGGCGAAGCAGAGCATCAGTCTTAAGACTGTGGAGAAATCTTTTTGTGCATGTGTTGGTTGTACTTTCTTAAACTTGGTAAAGCAACGTAAGAACTCCCACTGGCTGCAAGAGGAATCCATCACACAGGAAATACCTCAAGGCTTTGGCAGGATGGCAAATGCTGAGTAATGCACGTTGCCTTGCCTCACACTACTCCCTGTGTCTGAGGGCTATATTAATCAGCCATGCCACATGGGCTGCCATGTTTACTGATTAGATACACAGCTGGAGGAGTGGTTTTATTCCATAAATAGAAAGAAGTATATTTTATATGGTTTTAGACAGAAATACACAGAGCTGCTCTTTTTTTTTCTTTTCAGTCAAAGCAGGCTCCAGCAGTTCCCTGACTGACTCAGAACCTAGAAACTATTTTCAAAAGACCTAACAGACATCCTAATTAGAAATTAAAATCTTTCTATATATTTTTTGTAAATCCTCCTTAGTTTTCATGGAAGTCTACACTGTGCAAGGATTGTAGTTTGGCCGTGAGACTTGCCCTTGTTTTGACAGATCCCTGCAGTTTGAAGAATACCCATTAAGATGATTTCTTTTTTCTCTCTTCAGCAAAAAGTTTTCTAATGCCTTTACATTCCCTACACTTCTCTAGTATTCTCTAATATTCTCTAGTGCTCTCTAGTGCTCCCATAGGAAAATAGAAATGAGCTAAGGGGAAGGGTGGAGAAGGTAATACTGCCAATACACATTGCAGCTGGGTACCTGTCATTAGACTGACTTACCAACCTCATTTTCATTACATCTAAGCTGTCATTCATTCTGATTATTTCCACAGAGACCAGAGAGCTTTTTCTGTATAAATGGAGGTCAGAAATCTAACAGGATAACACAGTAAAGTTCTCCTCCCCCTCTTATTACAGTGACACATTTCAACCAAACCATCAAATTCATATTTGCAAGTAGCTATCTTCTTAGCCTAAGAAATAAGAAATAGACAGAACTCTCCAGAGGGCTGGGTCTCTGTGACCACGACTGACAGAGATGGATCCCACTTCACACAGCGCAAGTACTTAATACCTGCTCCTCCACTGTATTCAGGCAATGCTTATGGCGCAAGCTGAAGCTACTCCCCATCGGGGCCAGCCACTTGAAGATCAGAGAGCTCTGATATATTAAAATGGAGTCTTCAAATTATACCAGCTTCTAATCTGATTTGTCCTAACCAAGAGCCACCAGGGCTCAAAGCAATACCTTTGCACAAGAGGGAGAAAAATGCATGGCTTCAAAGTTGGCCTGTGTGTGAACCTTCATGTGAGTTTGCCTTTTTTGGCATACATGGCTGGTAAGATTTGAAGCCATAGCCCTTGAAAGATTTAACATCAAAAATAGTACATAAAAATGTATCTTCAGCTACTGACTACTGTTTTCTCTAACGCATCATACTACCTTGTGTTTAAACACCAAATGACCTTCACCTCTCTGAGAATGGTGCTATGTTAAAGACTGAACTTCCACATCATTTCCTTTCTCCTCGATGTGTAAAGCAGGTGAGTTTATACAATGCTTACTCCTGACAAGATCTCTGCAGTCAGACAAAAGGCAAAGCAACACAGCAGCTTGTGCTGATGGCCCTCTGTGAGAACAACCCAGGATCCTACACCTTTGTAAAGCAATGAGATACAGCCTGCTCTCCTCTCTCTCAAGTACATTCCTGTGTCACCAAACCACAGCAACCAAAACTTCCTAGGGTTACATCGAAACCCTGTGATCTCTCGCCCCACCATTAACAGCCATCTGCTATACACAGGCAAGTAAGTTTCAGTTGTCTTTGAAACAAGCTATTTATAAACTTCTGTTATATACTCCTCTCATAGAATATGTAACACATACTTATGATTTTCTGCAATGCCATGGAGATGGGAGGCAGCAAATTGTCCTCATTCCTTTGATTAGAAGGGCTTATACATTGCATGTACATCTGAGTTCTATTCTCATGCATTGTAGTTTTACATCTTGCCATTGCAATTTCTTCCTTCTTACAAACAGGCTACAAAAATGGTTTAAAAACCAGTAAAAGCAATAACCCTTACTAGTTCAAATCACTGTACTGTCATCAGTGAGTAAACTTCCCAGGATTTAAAACTAGCTTCAGACACAGCCCTATAGCCCTGAAGTTTAAAACTCCTCTCCACCACTAACATGAATTTTCCTTTTCTTTCTTGATGTATGGGTCAGGAAACACCAAGACTGATGATACAATCTCCACATGTGCAGGAACTGTGTTTCTGGAAGCACCACTGAACAGCCAGAAGATCTCTGCCAGTGCCTGTCCCCCCATTGCCAGCCCATGCCCAAGCTCGCGGGGAATACAGGGAATCTGAATGGTCTGCCATGCAGAAAGCAGTCAAGCTGAGACAAGAATTTCCTTTTCCTTGATCTGACACAGTCGTAACTTTACATACTGTCTTCCAACCAATTAATATTCCCGGGAAACTAATTTAATTGTACGTCAATGATATGCAATTACGGATGCTATTTTTAAAGATTCTAGGCACCCTAGGACATATCCAAGTGGACAGTGCTATTTGTGAAACTATAGCTGGGAGGCTAATAAGGGCCTGAGTGAAAAAAATGAGGGAAATGAGCATTTATTTCACTTCACTTGAGCCACATCCCGTGCCAGCGACTTCACAGCTTTCCCATGGTCCTGCACTGCCTTCTTGGACACTGTGAGTTTCACTTCCTTGGCCAGAGACTGCGGCAGGAACGTGGGAGGCAGGGTGCTGCAGCAGTGTTTCTGGAAGAGGCTCTGTTCGGTGAAGCTCACATGAATTTTGTTTTCTAGAGTGTGGGGACGCTGAGGCAGGATCTTGCCCCATTCTGACAGCGCTGCCACCCCGTGTCCCTTGGCGAGCACACCTGCCTACTCGTAGACAGGCAGCGACTAGTTGCTCGTTCGCCTCGCTAGGTTAAGTGATTTGCGGGCCTCGAAGATACAGAATTACGGGCAGCAGGCTCCTTCGGAACGGCAGGTCCGCACCGCTGCCAACACGTAAGGCAGCGTGCGGGCTGCATTCCATAAAATGGCTTCAGGCACAGGCCTTGGAAAAGCCAGCTGGGGGCTGCGGCCACCGCCGCGGGTCCCGTCCCGCCCCGTCCCGCCCAGTTCTACGCCGCCCGGCAGGGATTTCTCGCTGCTCTGGGGCCACGTTTGCAGGCATGGGGAACACCCGGCCCTGATTCCATCTGCCCCTCTAATGCCATGAAAGCATCTTTGAGGGAGCACGGAAGAGGAGGGGGAAGGCA
>VYXD01014879.1:301171-341711 GCA_013397195.1 Hylia prasina | reverse complement strand
AAAAAAAAATGTTTTAAAGCCATCCCTTTCTGGAATCCCATCTCTTACTCCATGATTTAGGTGGTATCCCTGAGATACTTTTCCCCCAAAGTTTTCTTTCACATCAGTATTTAGAAGCTACTTCACTTGGTGAGGCTGACCCCTTTCCCTCCCTGTGCAAGCTAGGCCACTGAGCAGCACAGGTTTCCACAATGCCAGTCTACAGAAACACAAAATGGACCCTGAGTCACTCGGCCCTGGTGTTTTTGCAAATACTGTTTGTGCACTTGTAGCTTGTTAATTAATAAAATAATAAATAATTTAAATAATAAAAAGTGTCAGCAGCCATCACAGCAAAACCTCACATTTTTCCCACATTTCAGATCGTGTCTAAGCAAAAATGGATGTAAATAATAATAATAATAATAATAATAATAATAATAATAATAATAATAATAATATGTCCTTGGAAGTCGTAACAGTTCTGTACAAAGCAGTCCGTCTATATACCATCACAGTCTTCTCCAAAGCCCTTTTGAGCCTCTTTCAGACTTGTCATTGCCATGTGACATGCACGAAGTGAGGTAAAGTAGTGCAAATACCATTATTTAAAACATCATCTTCTTTATAGAAGCTATTGGATTAGGCTGTTGGACTTAATCCCACTGAATGTCTCTGAAGGCCAGGCTGACAGGTGTTCTGCATCACTGCAAGCAAGCGCTCCCTCTCCAGCCAGGCACTTGGGCCAAACTCCGTTCCCTGCTTCGAGCCCTTGATTTTATAGCAGAGGTTAATGAGACCTACAGTGGGTTTCGGTCTACTTGAATACACCACCTATTCTGTGTAGTTCACCATGCGTGCTAAAGGTTATCTGCAGGAAGGGCAGCTCCATCTTCACGACCAGGAAGGCTGGCATTAATGAGCTCTTGCCTCAGAGATGACTGCCGGCGTTTTGGCCTCCGTGCTTCCTTTTGGATGAGGCAGTGGTGGCACGTAGCTCCTGTGACAGGAAGGGGTGATGACCCTGACAGGTACTGCTGGCCCAGTGGGTGCGTGAAGCTGCCAGTGCACG
Organism: Hylia prasina; assembly: GCA_013397195.1. Classification (NCBI taxonomy): domain Eukaryota; kingdom Metazoa; phylum Chordata; class Aves; order Passeriformes; family Sylviidae; genus Hylia; species Hylia prasina. The sequence continues at coordinate 340,660 of VYXD01014879.1, read as the reverse complement.
AGGTCAATACAGCAATAAGCAAAGCATTTATAATGATAGTGCTGCACTGCCCCATGCTGCGTTCCTCAGTGGACGCTCAGCAGGCCTCCGGACACCACAGTCATGAGCGAGACGGGTGACTAAACTCAGCAGGGTCCCGAGTGCCTCCCCTGAAGCTGCGGTGGCAGGGGCGGCAGTGGGGGGCCAAGATGGCTCGTGGACGGGCGCCTCACTGCGCCCCCATCGACAGAGTAAGAAAAACAGAGCAGGAACATAGTTAAAGCTCCCTTTGCAGCGCAGTGTACAAAAGCAGGCACACACGGCCGGAGGAGCTGCCGCGTCCCCTGCGGAGTACGGCCGATTTCCTCCAACACCCGGGCTTCACGAGGCCGGTGCTCCCGTCCCTGAGGCGGCCCGGGGGCGGGGCGCGGGCGGCCCCAGCCCGGGCGGACGGGGCCCTTCCGTAAACACCACCGGCCCGTCTCCCGGCCTAGCCCCCGCACGCCGGCACAGCCCATTGCCAGTGCGGGGGAGTCCGCCAAACCACATTCCGGTGTCGCCTCATATTTCTCCATGCTTAGTGCCGGGTCGCAGGCAGAATAAGGAGATGCGGTGAGTTTCTACAGGCATAAGCAGAGGTTGGCCCAAGCGCCTCGGATAACTCGCCGCTGGCAGGCAGGAAAAGATGACGTACCTCCCCCTTTCCACCGTCAGAGATGGATGTGCCCGAGGAAGACACTAATAGTCTGGTCTGGATCTTTAAATCTGAGGCGGGGGGGGGCTGAGTGCGGCCCCGGTGCGCCCCGCGCAGGACGGTGAGGGGCAGCGGTGAGTGACCGGCTGGGGACAGAGTGGCAGGGCAGGGCTGCTCCGGCCGGTCGCCGGAGCTGACACGCGGCGGGGTGGCCGGGCACGCTGGGCGATGAGCCGCGGGGTGAGTGCGGGTCAGCGCTGGCTCGGGCTGCCACCCTCCCTGTGGGGTGTGGGTGGCAGGGAGGGGGTGGACTGGCCCGTCGCTCTGCTGCCTCGGTGGGGCACCCGCTGCAGCAGGTGGGTTTCGCAGTTCCTGCGCTGGGGCCGTAGTTCTCCCCTTGCCCCGTGTGTCATGGGCTTTCGCCATCCCTTAGTGCCCTTAGTGTCGGCAGGGACGATCCGCCCCGATGGGCGCAGCCGCAGGGTCTCCCTCTGCAGCCCCGGTCAACAGGGCGGGGGCNGGGGCGGGTGCCCAGGCTCGTCTTCACTGGGGCTGACAGGGGGCCGTCTCTCCTTGCTTTTTCCCCGGACTCCCTCCTCCCGAGCCTGTCCTTGGAAACGCTGTTTGTTTTGGTCGGTGAGTGCCAAACTCCTGCTTTTGCTAACAGTTAAAAACATGGGGCCGGGGGAGGAGACAGGCAGCGAAACAGATGGAGGAAGAGGAGGAGCCGCCCGCAGGGGAGGGGAGCGGGCCGGGTGTCCCCGGGCTCCCCGCAGGAGCCGCGGCCCCTCGTCCCATCGCCGATCTGTCCTGCCGGAGGGCGCTCCCACGGGCCACGCTCGGGGCACTCGGCCGCATCTCCCTCTCGCCCATACAGTTTTTTAAACCTTCACGAGGAGAAGTGTCACTTCAAAGGGAAGAGCAGTGGAACTAGAAAGCTAAAAGGGAGAAATGTCGGCTGTAAGCTGTGAAAAATGAGGTGGGAGGAAATGCAAGTAACTCTTAACAAAGGCTCTTTTCTGTTCTCGTGTCGTGGGTGCTGAAAGAGGTGGAGTCAGTGAAAGGGAAACTCGAGACCAAATGAGATTCAGTCGGTGCCAGCTTGAAGATAGTAAGAATGTGTGCCCAGCAGAATAAACAAACTTAAGACCTTCATAGTGGTAAAACTGGACAGAGCACTCATAAATCTGTGTCCACGCACATTTCCTTTGAACAAAGCGGGGCTGCGGAAAACCTTTCCGTGAAGATGGTATCTGAAGAAAAAAAACCAACAAACTGTGAAACTGTCTTCCTCCCTCCTCCCCCCAGGTGCTCTGTAAAATAACTTCTAAAGCAAACCTTCAGGAATATAAAAAAATGTGTTTGTGTTTTCTAAAACTAATCTGATCTTGCAGTCTTGGTAAGTTCTAAATGAAGAATCGAGTTGGGTGATGCAGTAACCAGTTAACTTTAAACATCTACAGTTTTGTATTCATTTTCTTTTTACTAAAAAGAAGAATCCCCACCTATCTAAACAGCAGAAGTATGAGAATTTATTTCTTCATTGTTAAATTAGCTAGAATCTTGGGGTTGGTACATGTAGAAGATACTTTTAGCTTGGTCTCCCAAAGAGTTTATCCTTAAAAAACCCTACGGTGTGGTAGTGATTTAAAGAAAGCAAATGCTATGATGAAGCCCACTGTGGTGGTGTCCAACGTAATATAAATGTAAATGTGGGTAGTCTTTAATGCAGCAGAGTAAAGCAGGTTGTAACCTCTAGCTGATCCTATAATAGAACAAGTGGGATATTAATATGTGTATTTAAACAGCAGCCTAATATGTAAGAATTAATGAGCAAATAAATAACAAGATGGTATTGTTTATCCAAGATGGTGAGTTACAAAGAGATCTTGCAAGGCTGAAGCACTTTTTGAAATATTTTTATGTGACCATTATACTAATTTAAAGTTCTAAATGTACTTGGCCATTAGTTATTAATGAGAACTTCTGTGCTGTCTACAAAAATGTAACAAAAGTCAGCTCTTCCAGTGTATGCTATAAAACAAAGACCAAGTTACTCAGTTATCTATTGTTGTAACTAATTAGAAATGCCATTTTTGGTTTACACTTGCCTTTCATATGCTCAATGACTGTATTTTTTGCCTAAGTGTTTTAGATGGCCCCTGCAGGTTCTACTTATACATTCATATATGTTTAGTTTGATGTGTTTATCTTTTAAACTTAGAATTTAGTAATAATGTTTTGAATCTGCAGAGTACACCCGTTCTTGCTTCCCATTGTGTTTGAAGCATTCTCCTAGGAAATGTATTTAATGTGGCAAAAGATTGCAGTGGTTTTTTGTGTATCATCTCCTGTCGCAATGTTGAGACTTATTTAAATTAGGCCTTCTGAAGCACTCTACTGACAGCTCTGCTGTCTGTATGTGTGCATATACTGTAGGAGCAGGTATGGTCTTGATACATCAGAATGCCGTGGGCCTCTTTGAAATGCAACTATTGTTGCCAAAAGATCCTTTGCTGGGACTAGTACTTACAGACTTCATGTATATGGACTTCTAATTCTACCTTAACTACTTGATCTTCTTGGAAATCAAGGTGAGGTATAAAATGGCAGTGGCTGGTTTAGTGCTTCTCTCAGAAGCACCTTGCAAAGCTGAATATTTATTAACACTGTCATACCTAGAGGCACCAGGAAGTTCATGAAATGATGGTGTGTAAATTGTGTGAGAGCATTTGGGGCTTTAATGGTCATTTACCTTCTTCCATGTTCTTAACATCTGAACTGAGGCAGTAACCTACTCAGCAAGCAATTTGTTAGATGGCCCATGTGCTTCAACCTTAATCTTTTGGAGTTTAGTTATTTTTATGGAAATAAAGGGGTGTTATACAAGATTCAAGCATGGAAATACAGTGTTATACTGATTAAAAAAAATAGTTGGAGGATAATAAAAACTTTGCAGACTCTGTGAAGTGTTACTGTATTTGAGTGAGCAGTTCAACATGAAGAACCTCAAGTATGTTCTATAACTAGTTTGTCACAACTAGTTTATGGTCAGCACTAATTTTGAGATCCGTAACACAGGTTTTAATTGAAGAAATAGTTTGTTACTTCTCTAGCATTAACTAGTGACCCATTTCTAATTGTAACTTAAATACAACTTCCAAACCAAAATATCTCTACATTTTGGGGTTTTTAGGTTCTCTTGCAACTCTGTCTTGTTTAGCCAATACTGTTTTAAATATTTGCTTGCTAGAAATTATAAAATTGCTGTTCTAATTGGAGTTATGATGCTTAGGATTGCAGGTAATGCTGCAAGTTCTGAATGGATAACAGTATGTTCTAGTCAAGTGTCTCTTACTGGCTGCTCCAGTACAGTGATAAACTGATAGCTGTGTTCTTGCTAATGTGACCAATTCTTGTCACAAAAAAACCCAGCTGTGAAGTATGACATAAATAAGGTGATCAAGTGCATCCTCTTTCCTCTTGGGAGAGGAAGAAGAGTAAACATACATTTAAGAAATGTTAATCATCTCAATTAACAGGGGAGTGCTCATCAGTGTAGTAGCTCATCAAGTTATAAAGGCCTATTCAGGATGAATTGGTACCCAAGCTGTAACTAGGTGCCAGCATAAAGAAATCTTCATTTTCGCTACCTTTTGTCTATCCTTGGACCCCACAAAATGTTGATGCACAAAAGTACAGCCAGAGATTATTCTTTTATTGCCAAAAGTATATTTTTTCCAAGTTCAGCAGTTACAAAGTGTGGTAGTCCCTGCCTTCTGAAGTTGATGTGGTTTAATAATAAATGGAGATGTATATCAGTTAAATTTGCAGGTGGAAACCATTGCTGGCTATGTCTCTTCATGAAGTCCACTACAGAATGCTCCATGGCCACAATCAGAGATGGACAGCTACTTTTGCTATCTGGGCCAAATTCCTTTAGTAGTAATTACAGCTGACTTCCAGCTTCTCATTTTAGTATTTTTATGAACATATTTTTCACTTCCTGTCATGCAGTTGTTAATCATCTGTATCACACTGTGCAGCTGTCCACATTTTCTGCAATTGCAGATTATCTGCCTGGGAGGCAGTTTCTTTACATGGACAGAAACACTGTGAAGCACAGCGCTTCTCAGTGGACATTCTTGTCTGTGCTAAATAGAATGTTAGAGGCTCAGAGTTGCCATTTGGCTTAAACCAGATAACCCATCCACCTTCACCCCTAGGAGGAGTGGGTTTTGGGTCTGTGCCATTGTTGATCTGATTCTGGGCACGGACCCTCCTAAAGCAGCAGGCCAGACTTTCAGCTACACCCTGTCAGAAATGTAATATTCTGAAATACTTGCCTGTTCTCCCCCTGCAACGTCTGTGTTTGCTTCACAGTTGTTACACTCGCTGCAGCCTGTTTGTGGAAGGAAAACTCATTGCTAAACACCACTTCGTGAAATTAGGTGGGGGATGGTAACATCATGAGATGCCTTTATGGGCATTGAAAACCACCAAAAGTCTTGCAACAAGCAGCTTCAGGGTTTCCTGTGGGTAGTTTTTCATGTCTTAAAATATAACCAATTCAGGGATGGTCTCCAACATAATCGTTAGAATATGAAACTGCTGAAGGTACAAAGCTTTCTTACAGAACAGGTATCGTTTGTTGATAACTATGTGATCCTGTGTGTCAAGCCAGATCCTTTCCTTTGTTTTTCCCATTTAGGAAAGGCAACTACTTGATTTTCATTCACAATAAAATGATCAGTAGTTGACTTTTGAGAAACAAACAATAGTAAGTGCTGGGTTTATGGGAATTGTGTTTGTTTTTCCAGGTCTTGTTTACAGTGTAAACAAGGTAAAGGGAATCAGAATGCCTCTCAATGATGACCAGAACAGCGACTCAGATTCCTCACGCCTCTCGGAAAGCACAGCTTCTTCCAGCGATTCAGAATGTTCCAGGCAGAGCTTTAACAGTGATTCTTCAAGCAAACCCAGCTCCCCAGCATGTAAGCCTACTTCAGCCTTACCTGCATTGTGCATGGACCAGTCAGGCTAACTTGCCTTGTTTCTCTTTGCTGTCGTGGGTAGAACCTGGGATTCTGAATCTGTTTAAGAGTATTAGGAGAGAGGCATGGTGAGGCATGCTGCTGTGAGGCAGTGCATCTCCTGTGTGTGGAACACCAGCAGCAGCAGTATCCATGGGGCTCTCCCTGTGCACTTCTTCCCTTCAGAGAGTGTAAGAAAAGTGTGTGTCACCATAGTCTTCCTAACCTTGACATTGGTAGCAGCCTCCCACTCAACCAGATATGCCTTTGTGCAAAGGGTGGGTTTCTTCTGTTTGATCCCTGCACTTAAAAATTAATTCTGTAATTTACATATTTGTAATACCATATCAAGTTATATGTAATTAATCTTGAATTCACATTTTTCTTTAATAAATATTAGAATCAAACGTAAAGCCATTTGGACAAGGAAGATAATTTGAGTAATGGTGAATAAAACCTTGATTAAAATGTGGTTCGTGTGTGTCTGTAGGCATTTGCAGACCATGCTTACTTAAATCTATGTAAATGAAGTCTTACATTAAAACAAGCTTGCTAGTGGAGCTGCAGTTGGCAGCTGGCTCTTTCTCTTTGTTACCACTCTTCCAAATGCTAAACTAAATTATAGAATTTGAGGATTTAGCAATTTTGGGAATTGGCTCTTGTTTTCCAATATAGTTTGTTTTGTCATTGATGCTAACTCCTAAAAAATGAGTATTATTTACATTCCACAGCACATGAAAGATCTGCTGATCTTAAGTGAGAGGATTTGCAAGTCAGTAACTTCAAAACCTTTTCAGCAGGCAATGTAGCCATCACGTGCTTGGAATTATAGAGGACATCTGGTATCTCTTACTGCCCATGCTTTTGGTTGGGTGGCTTTGTCAGAAGAGTTAGTAGGAAATCTGTGGAATGCAAGATCCTGTTTTAAAGGAAAAAAAGATCTTAGTTCAGATGCAGAAATACAAAAATGCTCCTCAGAATGTTTTGAGGCTTGTGTGGTGTTTCCCCACAAACACACACACCCCTGATAAGCTGGGAGTTTCCTGAGTTAGTGTTTTAGGAAGATATAAAGACTTGGTAATCTTGGGTTGCTTCTTCCAGAGTACTGGAGTCCAATTAGCAAGCAGTAAAATTTCTAGGTTTTAGTGTATTCAATTGTACTTACCAGCTACAGGTATTTGACTTGAATTGATCTTGTTTGTTCCAGCAGCAAGTCCTCCCAAGGTTATCACATTTGATGAACTGATGGCAGCTACAAGAAATCTGTCAAACTGGACTCTGGCTCATGAAATTGCTGTAAATGCAAATTTTTGCATAAAACATGAAGACTACCCACAAAACAGGTAAGAGGCTGAATTTTGCAAGAAGCAGCAGTGGTGCTGGAAAGAGAGGAGAAGTGAATGGAGCAGTCTAGACCATGTTTTGGGAGCTGGTGATCCACCACCCAAGAAAGAGGTGGTTGCAGGGCATAAATACTTGGGGAGGTGTGTTTCCCAACAAGTGATCAGTCTCATCTAAAACAGTTACCAGGATGAAAGCTAGTTGGGAGGCTTTTCCATATCTAATTGATTTACTCCACAGCTTTGCAGGCACAGTGAAACAAATTGTACACAAGGCATTTTGGGATCATTTGGAATCAGAACTGAATGAAGATCCTCCAGAATACAAACATGCTATCAAGCTCTTTGAGGAAATTAAGGAGGTAATGTTGTTCTTTCTCTGTATTGTTTTGTCAGCTTAGCTCTAAGAGTCCCCCTTAGTTCGCTGAAGGGTCTCCTTAACTTAGCTGAGCTGACACCTAGTTCTTCCTTTTATAATGTGAAGCCATGATTATTCAGAACTAAAAATAGATGTCTATTTGTAGTATATTAATATGGCCACAAACAGTGGCATGTTCACTCAACTTTCCCTGCACAGTGATCAGTTGAAAGTCATCTCTTTTTCCAAAGCTTCACGTCTCTACTGGCCTGTTTCCAGAACCATACTTTGAGCTTAGGGCATGAACAAAAGTATAAACATGACTGCACCTGCCCACTTAGACTTCACTGTTTGATTATCACACAGGTATACATACCAACCTTCAATCCTGGCACAATACTAAGTCTTTCAGAATTTTAAGTTAGTAAATGTTTGTTTTACAGGCTAGTCTCTCAGCTTTTGAAGGAGTCTAGTTGTTGGCCTGCTTTTTGTTTTACTGGCTTTGAGCATTTTTGCAGAACTGTACTGTGTTGTGGTTTTTTTTTTTTTTTCCAAACAGTTCTTTTTTCCCCACTGCCTTTGATACTGTTCAGTCTTAAAATGTCTGGTTATAATCTGTCAATCTGTACACCTGACATGAATATTAAAATTTCACCCAAGTGTGTTTACTGAGTGGTTTGTTTTTTATTGATAAGCTTTTCCTTTTTTTTCCCCTTCTAATTTAGATTCTTCTTTCCTTCCTGACTCCTGGAGCAAACAGGATTCACAATCAAATTTGTGAAGTTCTAGATACGGATCTTATAAGACAGCAGGCAGAACACAATGCTGTTGATATTCCTGGTCTAGCTAACTATATCATCAACACTATGGGAAAGTTATGTGCTCCAATAAGAGACAACGACATAAAACAGTTAAAAGCAACTGACAATATTGTAGAGTTACTGAGGTTGGTATTTGAGTGTGATTTTTGGAGGAAAAAAACCTCCTCTCTGAAAGGGTAGTAGACAGTGGAAGGCGAGGGGGCCGAGCAAAGGAAATCTAAAATTGTGTCAGTTTGCATAACACCTGTTCTCAAACTGTAGGAAAACTTCCTGAAGCATTAAAGGGGAAGAGCTCTGACACACTGACCAGATTAAAGATCTGTGTTGTGGTTTAAAATGGGTAGGATTGTGTAATGAAATGGGTAGGATTCCTAGATGAGACCAGGCAGCTCTGAATATCTAAGCCAAGCACGCCTGCAATAATTTTTATTTCAGAAACTCTTTTTTTTCCTGTATTGTTCATTTTTACAAAATGTCAGCAGCATGCTTGTACTGTTTCTTCTTGAAGTGTTAATTGCATGCTTCTTCTGGCAAGCCAAACTTCAGATTTAAAAGCTCTTTAGTTAAGATCTTATTACTTGAGTAAAACATTTTCATGACAGGGCAGAAAACAGTGGTCCTTAGGTACAATGAAATATTAAGAGTAAGTGTAAGAGTAAGTTTTTCTAACGTGTATATATAGGGATCAAAGCAACTGGATCAGAAGGATTGTTTCTCTTAATGCAATCAGTGACCAAAAAGTTAAAAGCTGTTAATTTAGGCTGAATTCATGTAGTTTTTGAAAAACTTACAGGGCCGTGGCACTTAGTGATGCTACATTACTCCTGTTCTCTTTAATTTATACCAATCCTTATATATACTACCCCTTCAAGAATTCCAGATGATAGGTAACATATCTATTACTCTGAAATGCCAGTGAAAGAGTTCACTGCTCCCAGAACTGAAAGTAAAGTGATAATGTACATGTGCTTCATGTGTGCTGGTGAAAATCAATAGACTAAATTAAACTGAAATTTTAAATTCCTCTTTTCAGACAAATATTCCATGTTTTGGACCTGATGAAAGTGGATATGGCAAATTACACAATTAAAAGTCTTAGACCATACCTCTGGCATAACTTGGTGGATTACGAACGAACAAAATTCCAGGAAATTCTTGAAGAAACACCAAGTATGTGCCATGCTATATTTAATTTAGACTTTTCTTTGAAAAGAAGACTGTTTAAATACCTGCTGTGAAAACTCTGTAAGTTGCAGTTAACTTAGAAAAAACTTCAGTTTCTTGTCTGTATCTAAGTAAGGGGAAAAATTTCTGACAAGCAAGCTATGGCTTGATGATTGCTTAACTTGCTGTCAAGTTTGTCTGTAATCTGGGGCACTTTCAGACAAACTTATATTTGCCAAATTGGTTGGTGTCTGAAAAAGAAACAAGTGGTGGCTCTTGCTGTCTGGATGCAGAAGCCCTACATAAGATGAGACTTTCCTCTTTTGTTAGTGTGAATTAAACATGTAAAACTAGTCAGTGTGCCTGAAACCTGGAAGAGGTAAGATCAGTTTTTAAATAAACAAAAGGCAGGCTCTGAACAAAATTTCTCAGGTGATGCAAAGTCAACTTGATCCACTATTACATGTTTTGTACCGTTTGGTTAAACAGTGTTCAGAAATATATCCTCCAAGAAGTATAGGTAAGTTCAGTAACATCTGGAGCAGGGGCTTCTAAAATGGGAGCTCTGAGCCACTGATATGGCCTGCAGTGTTCATACATGCAGCCTGAGAAAAACTCTACCACCACAAATCAAATGTTTTAATCTTCCTTCACCTCTACTTTTTGGTCTTACCTATCTGATAAGTGGCCTCTCCACAAAAGGGAAAACAATCCCATGTGATCTCAAACTTTGAGACTTCTATTACCTAAAAATCTTGTCTGAAGTCTTAACAATTTCTGGCTGGGTTTGTACAAACCATGTAGAATTTAAAGGTGACCAGTGGAAGATGATGGGTGGAAGAAAGTGAGTGAGAGAATTACCATGTGTGAAGACTCAGCTGTCCACTTTGTTGAAGTCTTCAGAAGTTGAATTCTCTTACGTATACAACTCCTTTTTTTTTTTTCAAGATAGTGCTTATTTTGATGAATGCATGCAGTAAATCTGTGCTATTTGCAATAATTAGGTGCCCTGAATCTCACAACAGAATGGATAAAGGAATCAATAGAAGATGAATTGTCATCTATTTCTGATGAGTCTTCATCATCTCCTGGTGCTGATAGTAGTTCAAAACCAATTATTAGTCCTACACTGGTGCTAAACAATGGCTACTTGAAACTGTTACAGTGGGATTATTGCAAAACATTTCCAGAGGTAAGAAATGTGTTTTGGTGTCTTCAGATTACCAGCTATATAAAATCATTGGTGTGGTATAATAATCCTGCTATTGATGACAGTAAGTGAATATTCTCTTGTGCCCCTTAAATTCCTGCACAGTAAATTTGAAATTTGGAGATTATATTCTAGTCCATTTTCTGAAATTCGAGATAGGCAAATCAACAACCAGAAGAGAACGAAGTAAAGGTTGTTCTCCCTCTTTCCAATCACAGCTCACCAGCTCCACCCGAAGAGCAGTCTTGGCTGTGGTCAAAGGCTGGGCCTTGTATTGACAGTACTTGGCTTTCTCTACCTTTAAAAGAACTGACTGTAGCACCCTGTTTTCCTAACAGCAGCAGGAATTGGTGGGATAGCAGTTTAGAACAGACTCAGTAAAAAGTTGAGGCCTCTAAAGTAGGTATTTACCTTTTCTCAGTGCATGTAAATTACTGCTTCAAGACTCAGTGTTCAGTTTTTCCCTCCAGTTCCTGATTACTGACCTCTGTAACTTTTCAGAAAACCAGTGTCAAATTTGCCATCAGTTAGGGCTAAAATTTGCATTTCCAGGAAGGGCCTTAGCCTGGCAGGGAATTTGCTAAAACATGGGGATGCTCTTGGTGTTCTCAGTCAGTGGCCAGAAGGGAAACCACTTTCTGACCTTTCTGTGAATGGTTTTGATTAAGAGCTACATACACATGTCCTCTGGTGGATCTAGCTTGCCATACTGTAAAATTGCTACCAGCTACAGTTAATTCTCCTGTGCTGCTCAGGATGAACTCTCTGTAACCTAAAATTAACTCCAGCTACATCTTGCTGTGGGGATTACTTATGTTTGTGGTATGATCAGCTGGCTTTTTGCCTGGAGTGGGTTATATATCACTTGCAGAACCTGCTTTGGTGGTTGAGTTGGTGGTTGTCAGGCACAGTTGTTCATTATTATCCATCAGTTACAAATCTTGGCATTTTTTCAAAAGACACTTAAATCCAGAAGACTGTTCTGTCTGTAACTTGGTCATCACAATGTCCTCTGGATCCTCTGAGCATTCCATGTCATGGGCTGAATTGTTGGTTGCACATTTGTCAGCAGTGATGAGGAAGGTGCAATGTCCTCAGTTTCCTCATTACTTTTCTTCCCACCACAGGATTACTTCTGGTACTTGTACATGATGCCACTTCATGCTATACTACATATTTAGGGTATTTCAGTGGCTGTTTCCCCTGGGTTTGTGTGTTTGTGATTAAAACTAGTAGTGCTTCATGACTACATCGTAGATCTATCCTTTTCCTGTCTCTCTCCCTCCTTATTCCTAAATTAGTATTATTGTTTCAATTCTAGACTCTAATAACAGATGAAGTTCGCCTTCAGGAGCTGAGAGAAAAGCTCAATCAATTAAAAGTCATAGCTTGTGTTTCTCTCATAACAAACAACATGGTGGGTGCAGCAATTGTAGATGTGCCTGATTTTGCTGACCAGCTGAAAAGGATCTCCCTTCCTCTTCTTGAAGGCATGAACAAGAAGTAAGGCCTTTTTTTACTCCTTTTTTAACTCTTACTTTTTTTGACAGGAAACAATTGGAAACAATTCTAGTGGCATAGCTGGTGCTTTGTTATTAATAGGAAGATACTGAATTTTAATCATTTATATATTCCCTTTATGATACAAGGCCGCTGTATGTTAGGCATGTGTTTTCAAAAGTAGATTTTAATGACATCTTAGTCTTGATGTTAATGTACAGATTTTGGAACCAATAGGAAAGTTCATTCATACACTCCTAGTGCTGGAGAGACTGTGGCAATACATTCACTACATCCTCTTGGGAGTTGCTTCAAACTTGTTGTAGGTAGTTCAAGTTACTTGGCTGCCTGTTTCTTTGTCTGCTTGTATTACAAGAAAGTCTGATGTATGTGACTGTCTTATAAAAGAGTTTTCCACTCTGTTTTTTTCTCAGGAAATGCTATGTGTGTGGCCCAGAAAAACACTTAGGCACAAGGATAAAGTGAATGGTGTCACTGCTGCACACTTGAAATTACCTTTCCCATTTGAATCACGACTAGGTTCCTATTTTATCTTCCACACAGAGATTTTTCTATATATGTAGATTTACATAAATCAGCAGCAAAAGATGAAAACTTTTCAAAATTCACATTGCAGAGACCAGGTTGAAAATAAAAGGGAGACAAGTGAGGGCACTTCACAGCCTATGCTACAAGAGCTGCAGAATTTAATGCTTTTCCTTTTCTTCCAGAAATTTTGACTTGAAGGAGGCTCTGAATGCTATTGGCATCCAGATTTGCAGCACAGTGAACAAGTCTCTAAGTGAAAGAGGTCTTCCCACTCTTAGTGAAGAAATGCAGAGTAATTTAATGGGTCAAATCGCTCATATTGTTGAGAAGAATAATCCTGTCTGTTCCTTGATTGGTTAGTAAGATACTACTAATTGTCATGTTGTATGTGTCTGTTTACAAACTTACTCCCAGCAAGCTTAATCAACTGTCTAATTATCTTCTAAAAGCATTTTCTGACTGCAGTAAAATACTGGCTCAATTAAGACTAAGGAAATGTTTTTTTTTACTTAGAGATGGTGTTTTTGATATGCTGCAGAGAGGGGTTAGTCATGGCTAAGAAATAATTTTAAAAGTGCATGTAGACAAGCCTAGGCAGCCTAGTATTTTGGAGAAGAATTTAGAAAAAAATGAGTGTTATTTAGTCTTCTTTCTGTCCATTCTGGGTTTAAACCTATTGGGTTTGGTTTTTTTCCTTTGAGTCTACTTCATATTAGTTAATGTAACTTGTTGCAGTAGGTTTATGCTGTGTCCACCTTGCAGTAGCCAAATTTAAGCTTTACAATATTGTTTCGCACCTCAACACAATCTTGGTAAAGAGCTGTTGCTTACATTGTAGGATTTTTTGCTGTGCTGATGTGCAGGGTCCTTAAAAAGGGACTATGGCATCATCTTAGGTTTACATTTGTTCTGAGCATACTTTATATTCCATTTCAGACAAACGAATCCAGCTCTTCATGAGAAGCTTGCTTGCTCTTCCGAGTTTTCAGAAGTGTATGCCTACTATGCCAGGAGGCCTTGCTGTGATTCAGACAGAGATGGAGTTTCTGGGATCTCAGTATGCAAGCATTGTAAACTTCAATAAAAAAGTGTATGGACCATTCTATGCAAACATACTTAGAAAACTGCTTTTTCCTGAGGCAGCAATGGAGAAAACAGAAGCAGAAACATCTAGCAATTAAAAAATGCACCCTTTTTTTAATCTTCCAAGACAGTGGGAAAGTCACATCTCTAAGAACAGCCTACTCCAGTGACTGTTGATGGGAAAAGGTCTTGTAAAATGTATACAGATAGTTTCTGAAATTCACTGTAAAGAAATTAATGTCAATATCATATATATATATTTTAATAGAAAAATATTTGTTTAATGGATTGTCACTTGTAATGGCCAGTGAATTATTAATTTCCATAGCAAGCATTTATTACGACTTGCAGTGGGAAGGAGCTGGCAATGTACTTACTGTTTTGCCACCATTATTTTTCAACTCAAAGATATTTACATATAGCATTGCATATTAGGAAATGACAGAACAACTGTAGATAAAATGTACTGTGCTTACATTGCATTTTTATAGAGTAACATCTCAGACAATTACGTTTCTGAAAATACTTTGAAGAAGAAAGTATAGCATAAGTAACCAAACCCAGGTTCATACTAGGCCAAGTTCAAGTACTCTTGCAATCACTGGAGCCAGAACTTTGCCTCTGTTACATTAAGGAATGCCAGTGTTACAAGCTGTTTGCAGGATAGCAGTTACAGAAGCAGCATTCACCACTTCAAGTAGGAATCATTCAGAACTTCTCAACTCTAATTAAGATTAATGATAAACACCTAAGAAACATGATGTTGGGGGGGTGGAGTAAATTTCTGTATATAGTGTTTATAAGCATTTTGTTTATTCAGTGGAGGTCATACAGATATTTAATACGTATGTACTTTATCTTTGATCCTAATGGATGGGTATTAAGTATTTTTAAGTTAGGTCTTTCTAACCTTTATTCCCAAAAGCACTTAAGACTGACTTTACAGTGTACCACAGAAGAACTAGCCCTTTCATGCCCTTATCCAACACAATGTAAGTTTTTCACAAGATACTCTTAGGGCCTGAAAGCAAGAACCCAAAGAATTAGTAATTCTGAAAATGTTATTACATTCACTTTATTACAGAGTGTGTGAGAAATGCTCCTGTTTTCCTAAAATTTCTTTGGACTGGGCCCCAATATTTAGTTCTCATTTAAGGCATTGGGAATCTTGTATAGAGGAAATGAATAGGATTGAAATTGAGAAATGTGGAAGTGAACTTCTTAAGTTTACACAGGCTTTATTTTGCATATTTCTGGGATTAGATTTGCATATTTACTGGGATTAGATAGTGCTGGAATACATATTATAGACAATGCTCTTGTCTATGAAATTTAATAATTTACTTGAAAATGACATTTTAATATATTACCATATAATACTCCTTTAAAGATGGCATATGTGGAAAACCTCCATGTGGTACAAGCTAGAGCTTGTTTTTAAAATTTTGTATTGCAATCTATTTTTTATGAAGAGACAAAACCTGTAAAAGTGTAATGTGTCACACAAATTACTACAACTACATTACTGTGTCTGTCATAAAGGTCTAAAAAAACCTGGGCATTTTTAGCACTGTGGTTTTGTAGTCCATTTCTACAGGAATGTGTTCTCTTTCTAGCAAAGGAAATTACTTCTCTTCAGTTGTTCTTCAGTGTCCAACACTTTGGTCATATGTACATGTTAAGGTACATGTTTCTTCAAAATGCCTTTTTAGAGAAATTTCTCTAGTGCAATTCAGTTCTATCCCTTGTGAAAACATTGCACAAAATAAAGATGAACACATGTTTTAAAGGGAACTGTTTCCTGGAAAACCTGAGAAAAAGGAACTCTTAGACTATAACTGTGCCACTAGGTAAGACAGGCTTGCTCAGATGAATATGAAATTTTGGTAGGCAATTCAAAATCATTAAGAGAATACATTGCAAAAGCAGGTAGGGGGAATGAATCTTAGAGATTGCTGCAACTTTAGAAATACCCACATCATTTTGAGCTTCAGCCAAAAGAGGATTTTACGAACATGTGAAGGTGATTGCTCACATGATTATGAACTTTTTATTTTAATATTTTATATGCATTTGATTGTACAAACAAATATCAAACTGTAGCTCTTTAATGAACTGGGGAAACCGTCATACTAGTTTTTACCAGTAAGTACTCAAAAGATAGCATTTATTGGGGGGGGTGGTAATTAGGATGACTTGTAAAGGGCATTTTATAGCATGGCCTGTGTTTCAAGTGATTTTTTAATGTGTTTTAATGTTTCAAACATGGACATTGCATCTGTTTAATGCCATGTGTTGCATGCTGTTTATGCTACTGAGGCTGAAACGCACTTGCCTCTACTCTACAAAGTTGTCCTTGTGAAACAAGATGCCATTCTGTAGTAGTTTTGTTAAAAACCAAGTATTTGGGGGTTTGTATGCATTAAATTTTGTTTGTGATACCATCAATGGTGAAAAGTCATTTATACAAACTTTATTAAATGCAGCAGATTGTTAAATGCCAAAGATGCCTCCACTAATATTTTGTTACGACCGTTTTTGTGTTACTTCTCAGGAGCAGCTCCAGTGTCGGGTAGTGACTTTAACCCAGCTGTACAAATAATATTCAAACAGTTGCCTGCTTAAATCTGACTGCTTGGACGAAGGATGTATTGGGCTTGTATAGCAGAGTTGGAGGGGGAGCGGACTGCAAGCGTGGCTTCTGTGGGAAGTTGCTCCAGGCTTCCCCCTGTGTCCAACAGAGGCCTTGCATGGATTAAACATAGATTGCCACGTATTAAACAAATACTCCACTGACTGCGGTTTAGGGAGGAAACCAAATGGAAGGAGTCTGAAATGTTACTCCTCTTTAGGGTAGGGGCCTTTCTGTTTCGGATGGGTGGAGCCCAGACCCAACCCCATGAATGTCACTCGTGGGACCACAGGCAGAGCACGGGTGTGTATGTACTGTTTTCACACTCTGCTTTTAGAACCTACTTACCAATTATTGTATTTACACATACATGTATCTCAAACCCTTACTTCCACAGGAATCTGCAGAGATCACTCGTGCTTCTTGTTTAATTTTGAACTGGGGCAAATGAGCAGCTCCCCATTTGACTGTGATTTTGGTGTCTCTATAGCACTGACCCTTGTAAAGGAGAACAAATAAATTCGTAGGTGATTAAGCTACAGTATTCAATAATAATTACAATAATAATATAAAATAACGCTAAAAGCTGATGCTCCGCATTACTTTACATGCCAAAAACTGCAGGAAAGCCGTTTNGGCGGGCTGCTGGGCCCTGGCCGCGCGGGCCGGAACCTTCGGGCGCCGCGCCGGAGCGCGGGGGGACGCGCTGCGCTGCAGCGCCGCGGTGCGCGGGTGGCCATGGAGGCGCTGGGTCTGGGCGCGCTCACCCCGGAGCAGGCGGCGGCCCCGGTCAACACGGTGGAGGTCAGCGGGGCAAGGGGCAAGCGGCCGGGCGCACTTCAGGCTCTCCCGGAGCGCGGCCGGGCCGAGCTGGGCTGGGGTGGAAGGAGTCGCCTGCCGGCGCTCACGTGGAGTCCCCCGTGCCCGTGCTGCGCCGNGCTGTACAAATAATATTCAAACAGTTGCCTGCTTAAATCTGACTGCTTGGACGAAGGATGTATTGGGCTTGTATAGCAGAGTTGGAGGGGGAGCGGACTGCAAGCGTGGCTTCTGTGGGAAGTTGCTCCAGGCTTCCCCCTGTGTCCAACAGAGGCCTTGCATGGATTAAACATAGATTGCCACGTATTAAACAAATACTCCACTGACTGCGGTTTAGGGAGGAAACCAAATGGAAGGAGTCTGAAATGTTACTCCTCTTTAGGGTAGGGGCCTTTCTGTCCCGGATGGGTGGAGCTCAGACCCAACCCCATGAATGTCACTCGTGGGACCACAGGCAGAGCACGGGTGTGTATGTACTGTTTTCACACTCTGCTTTTAGAACCTACTTACCAATTATTGTATTTACACATACATGTATCTCAAACCCTTACTTCCACAGGAATCTGCAGAGATCACTCGTGCTTCTTGTTTAATTTTGAACTGGGGCAAATGAGCAGCTCCCCATTTGACTGTGATTTTGGTGTCTCTATAGCACTGACCCTTGTAAAGGAGAACAAATAAATTCGTAGGTGATTAAGCTACAGTATTCAATAATAATTACAATAATAATATAAAATAACGCTAAAAGCTGATGCTCCGCATTGCTTTACATGCCAAAAACTGCAGGAAAGCCGTTTAAAGCCCAACTGCTCCGTATCCCTCCTGCCTCTCGGCCCCCCGGCTGCGCCGGCGGGGGGCGGCGACCAGCTCCGGGATTCAGGGGGGACCCCCGAGCGCTACCAGGCCCGCAGTGTCCTCCCCGAGCGCTGCCAGGCCCGCAGTGCCGCCCCCGAGCGCTGCCCGGCCCGCAGTGCCCCGGGAGGGGCCGGACACCGTGAGGGGCGGGCTGCTGGGCCCTGGCCGCGCGGGCCGGAACCTTCGGGCGCCGCGCCGGAGCGCGGGGGGACGCGCTGCGCTGCAGCGCCGCGGTGCGCGGGTGGCCATGGAGGCGCTGGGTCTGGGCGCGCTCACCCCGGAGCAGGCGGCGGCCCCGGTCAACACGGTGGAGGTCAGCGGGGCAAGGGGCAAGCGGCCGGGCGCACTTCAGGCTCTCCCGGAGCGCGGCCGGGCCGAGCTGGGCTGGGGTGGAAGGAGTCGCCTGCCGGCGCTCACGTGGAGTCCCCCGTGCCCGTGCTGCGCCGCTCGGGGGGTGTGTGTGTGTGTGTGAGGGGGGGTTGTCTGGTCCGAGCTGCCCCTGGGCAGCCTCTCGTGGACCCAGGCTCGGCCTCCTGAGGTGCCGTCCCGTCCCCAGTCTCCGCCGGACCCGTGTCCCGCACGCAGAGTCACGGAGCGGTCTGGGGTGGAAGGGACTTCGCAGGTCATGCCATGGCAGGGACACCTCCCGCTATACCAGGTTGCCCAATGCCCCTTCCAGCCTGGCCTTGAAATATTTACTTAAGATTAAAATCATTAGTCTCATCCCCAGGTCATCAGTTTAATTGCATTACTTTTAACAGATTAACCCCTCTTTTTTAGACATAACATTTAAATAATAAGAACCTGAAATCAGCTGCTCTTCAGCTTTCCAGACTGAATATTACTGCATATAAAGCATAAGGGACCAGTAGTAAAAGCTGCACCATACTGCATTGTGTCTCTTTTTACTGCATTAGCTTTGCCATTATTAGATGTTGAATTGGGATCACAAGCAGGATTAGTAGATTAACAACAGCAGTGAAGGCTGAAAGCCAAGAGCACCATCAACATTTCTGTGGATATAAGAAAGATAACAACTTTCTACGTGTTTTTTTGGTTCTTAATTTTATAGTATTTTTAAATGGTAGTAGATGGGGAAGCATATGAAGGCTTGGAACACTCCTCATAAATAACAGGATTTCGTCTCCAGCCAAAGATACATGCAAGCTTTTGCACTGCCATGGTGAGAGAAAGTGGGCTGATGTAAAGAGATGTGCCCTGTGATCATCAAAGATAAGAAATTGGGGAAAATTTGTAGGAACCTTGATGTACTTGGCACTTGTCAGTACTTTTGCCAAATCTTTGTAGGATTTAGGGTCCTAGTATGTGTCTACAAGTGCTGTTCCCAGGACTGAGGTTCTTGCATGTATTTTGTAACGTAAAAGTTGTAGGAAATCTTCCCTTTCTAGGAATATAATTTAGAGTGCTAACAGAACAAAACCAAAAAAACCATTAATTGATCTTAAATGAGGACATGGTGTTAAGGAATTTTCTAAGTGAAATATATTTTCACATAAGTTGGTCTTAGGAATAGTGTGCCATTGCAGCCTGAGTAAATACTGCATGTATGGTTTACTGAGAGGATCCAGGTCATTTTTATCCATCTCTATTAGCTTTAGACAGTCGTCTTCTTTTTTTTTTCCTAAATGGATCTGATTTAAAAAAACAACAATAACAATAAAACATGCAGACAAAAAGGCTCAGGTATCTTAGATATTTGGCTCTTTGGAAAGATGTTTCAAACTGTTTTTTGTTTTCAGGAAAAATGGAGACTTCTTCCAGCATTTCTAAAGGTTAGTGCTACACACTCATTTCATGGTGTGAATACTTCATCTCTTTTCTAACTTTACATTCCCTTCTTCTAGGTTTTACTGTTTTCCACAATACCTGTCCTCACTTTTCTATGGATTTTGCCTTTTTTTAAAGTTCCTTGCAGTTATCAATAGGCTTGTTCCATGGATTGTTTTCTTGATTAATTTACAGATTATTTTGTGTAGACATCCTCCTAGAGGTTTGCATTTTGGTGTGGTTATTCTCAATCTATACTGTATATATGTAATGTTTCCAGATTATTTTCCTGTTTTACTGGCTCTCAGAGACCCTATCCATGCTCTTTATATGACAGCTTCAGTGTGAACTTGGAAATGTATTGTAGAACCAGAGTGAGAATCCAGCCACTCTTCACTTCCCTGAAGTTTGTCAGCTGAAAGAATTTAGCACAGTTAGCCAAAACCAGTTATAAATGCATATCTCTTAATTTCTGCCTTGTGTGATTAACGTTATTGAAGCTGATTTTATTTGCTGCATGCATGTCTTTTTCAGGTGAAGGGACTGGTGAAGCAGCACATAGACTCATTCAACTATTTCATCAATGTCGAGGTAGGTCATCCTGGGGCTGGGGAGAGTGGCTGTTGTTCTGAGAAAAGGTTCCACTTTGTTCTTTCTCTCCTCCAGATAAAGAAAATCATGAAGGCCAATGAAAAGGTGACAAGTGATGCCGACCCAATGTGGTACCTGAAGTAAGCATGAGATGATTTCTGTATCAGTAGCAGCATGAGTACTATCTCGTGGGTTTGTTATCAGCTGTGTTTATAAGCACTTGGATAGGTATAAATCAAGAGGATGTTTTCCATGACTTAACTCCTAATTTATGCAATGAAAGATGGGAAGATTTGAATGTTCACTGCACATGCAGGCTAAATTTTAACTAATTTGACCACAACTCAAATACAAGGAGTTACTTTGGGAAGAATCATTGCTTGTTATTAATCAACTTGTGTTCATCAGAGTCGTTTCATTTTTCAGTGTATTTAAAATTTTGCTTCCTTCAGGTTGCCTGAAAAATATTTGCCTCATTGCTTATTTTGAAACTGTTACAGGTACCTCAATATCTATGTGGGTACTCCAGATGTGGAAGAAAGCTTCAATGTGACACGACCTGTATCACCTCATGAGGTATTGTTGGCATCTGTCTTGTTGGGTTTTTTTATCTTGGGAATGTCTTGGATAATAGCTGCATGTAATTTCGAGTACATACATGTTACATCAGGCAGTGCAATGCATTCCACCACCTCTGTAAAAAGAAGCCTCAGAGATTTAAACATCATGGAATAAAGCTTTTAAATTTTATTTTAATTTTCTTCCTGCTGTATTCAGTGTTTTGTGTTAGATGAATCTGAGTGGGTTTCCATGAAAGTAGTGAAAGTACTTCTCTTGCTTAATCTTGTGGCTCTCCTTATGACAGAGCTGAAGTCCTCATGCTATAATGTAGGGTTCTTTGATATTTTTATTAACTTATTTTTAATATTGGCCTTGCTCCTGTCTGCGCCACAGGTCACTTCAGTCTCTGTTTCCCTTCCAGTCTTTGGGAACTTGTATCTGATTTTTTGCTCATATTTTTAAAGTCTGATTCAGAAAGCAAGCATGGAAACTTTAAGCAGAAAGAGATGGAAATTGTTAGAATTACTAGAAGCTGCAAACGAACATTAGCCTTCTGAGGAGTATATTTAATTTCATTGTAGTACTGTAGGCATGTAGGTTAACAAATGGATTGTGTACTTCTGGAATAAAGATGCCTGTTGGAGGACATGTTACTGTGACTGAAATCAGAAAGAGTCTTGGTTCTGACCAACAGGATATAAGGTAGCTTCTGTATGTGTGAGAAAGCCATAAGCTAACCTAAGCTTTGAACTTTTTTGCTTTCATGTATCTAGAGCCATTCAGTTCTCCTCAAAGTGCTCAGGAACACAGTATTTCTCTCCTGCTACAGTGCTTTGAGGTTTATACCACTGCAACTGAGGTAGCAACCACCTCTTTTTGGCCTCTGAAGAGGGAACTGAGCTTGGAACTTGCCCTCATTTACCTGCATGCAGCCTGTTGTCAAGCTCATACCTCAGTTCATGTATCACATGCTTTTTTCCTTGCTGTATCCACTTGATACTTGAAATACCCTTTTTGTTATCTAATATAGACTATAATGAAATACATTCTGTGCTTTGGAGAAATTCTGTAAGGATCAGCTGCCCAGTGGCTGCCACTTGGGTGTAGCCACTTTCTGTCTCTGGTGACCAGACTCAAGTCTCATTTGGTTTGATGGAAAGCTCTGAATTAAAGCCAATAACTCAGCCAGGTGTAATACATGATAGTTGCTGCATCTCACAAATGTGTAGCTAATGGTCAGTCAGTAGATGTGAACATGCACAAAATGCACCAGGAAATATTTCTTTCATATGAATGAATTTGCATACAAAAAATTGTTTGTGGCCAACAACTCATTTTCAAGAATTCAGGTATTAATGTGCTTGCTTACTGTATAAAGTGACTGTACATGCAGAAGAAGGCAAAATAAATGCTTATAGAGCATATTGACCTTGAGTTTAGAATAAGATGTTCTTGTTTCTCAAGTATATTCTCATTGATGCTTAATGCTAGTGCATAATTTCTCTTTATTGTCAGTGTGCTGTACACACGTGGAGGCCACAGTTATTTTCTTAAATAGGATGATGCTCAGGTCAAGCCTGGGTGCCTTGGAAAAAAAAAAGGATTGGATAGTTAGGAGTCTGCTGTTACCTTTCTCTGTTGAAGGCTAATAAAATTCCTTCCCAAAATCACCTAAAGTCATTAGATTTTTGTGAGGGTCTGAGTATATATCAAGTCATGCTGTCTTTTACTTTCAGGTGTCTATAGCAAGAAGTTACCTCAAGGAAGGTGATACAAAAATACACATACTGGAATATTACACTGTAATTTGTATTTTATATCTCTGTCTTGTGTTAAAAAAGCACACACAGAGAATCCCAAGGCATTTTTTCCCCCAAGTAGTACTAAAGAGGCTAACTCCATTTTTCCTCTAGTCCTTATGGGAGTTTCATGAACTATTCATACAGATGAATTTAAAGTAATTAGAATATGGAAATATTCTCAATTACTTTTAGATTGGATGTAGTTGCTGGGAGCAGAATGGCACCTAGTTTCCTGCAAGGCGTGGCTTGAAAGCTGCTGGTGTATACCAGTATTTTATTACTGGAGAAGAGGTTCACTTTGTAGCGTGCAGAGCAGAAGCATCCAGTTTGTGATGATCCTTAAGGTATATTTTTCCACAGAGCTGCATTTTCAATACACAGCACAATCTTAATTGCCTTTTATTAGTACATAATCAATACTGAAAGACTGCAGAATCATAAATGTGCAAGTCTAACTACAGTTAA
Organism: Hylia prasina; assembly: GCA_013397195.1. Lineage (NCBI taxonomy): Eukaryota > Metazoa > Chordata > Aves > Passeriformes > Sylviidae > Hylia > Hylia prasina. Next base: position 317,416 of record VYXD01014879.1, on the reverse strand, counting down.
ACCTGTAATCCTGGAGTTGAAAGGTAAAGCCTGCTCAGTGAGGTCATGAATGAGCTGCTGTGAGTTGCTCTCTTGTGTTCAGCAGATGCAGTAATGCCTTTCTTGCATGAAGAGACACAATACCTTAAGGGCTGGCAATATCTTAGAGTGAGGCTGGGGAGAGCAAACCAGAAAGATTGGATTAGAAATGTTTGAGCCTTGAGATATCTAGTGCCCTAGATATGTTTGTTCTGCTTCTCTTGGTCTGCAAGGAATTTGCAGAAAAAAAGCTGGGAATCTTTGCAGGAAGTGATTCTGTAGTGAGCCTTCTGTAAGTCATCTTTAGAAACAATACCATACAGTGAGGTTTGCTCATTCTGCTAATAAGGTAGCATGGTGTCTCTCTCAATCTTGTGCCTTCCCATTCTCTCAGACTTCATATGGCAGCATAAGTCTTCAGCTTGTTGAGAGTCTGCATATAGAAATGTTCCTGAGCTAAGCACTGCTCAGACATGCTGTGGTCTTTGTGCCTGCTCTGCTAATTAGACCGGTTTGTTTAATTAGACCTGTTCGTTTAGTTAGAGAGTTTAGAAGTTAAACTCTGCAGTGCTGTCTTCTGAAGGCCCAGATCTGGTGGCTGCTTTTGCAAATCAGAGCAATTGTATTTGGATTTTCTTGGATTTTATTTTAAACAGAAGAGTCTGTCAAACATTCTTCAGGTATCATGAAGATCTTGCTGAAGCTTTGCTTTGCTTGATTTCTTGGTGAGGATTTACAGGGCAGGGGAAATACAGGCTGTTTTAAGAGAGATTCTTCAGCTTGAAGTCAACACCTGACCGTGTGCCTGTTGTCCTTTCAGTGCCGCCTGAGGGACATGACCTATTCTGCTCCCATTACTGTGGATATTGAATATACCCGAGGCAGCCAGAGGATCATCCGCAATGCCTTACCCATTGGCAGGTGAGACACCATGTGCTGAGCTTCTGTTACCTGTTTTCATTTGCTGCCATGTTGGGAAGAGTTTTTACTGCAAAACAGATGTAGGCTAACCTTTCTTCCTTGTTAAAATAAACCATGAGCCAGCAAATCTTCATAAACAGCTGTACAGGATGTTTAGAGTCTAAGATCTTGTTTTGCAAAAGCTTCTGATAATGTTTCCTTTCAGAGAAGGATGGACATAAAGATGAATGTTGTCTGTGATTCTGTTGGTATCAAACCAAGGAGGAAAAGGCATGCTTGGATTTGCAAGTTGCATTAAAGTGAAATGAAATCAGGCATATTTACTTTGTAGCCAAATTATTCAATCTTTTCTCAGTCACAGTACATAGAGTAGCACCCCTGGAAAGTGGATGGTAAAACCAGTAAAGCAAGCATCAGTTCTGCTGCACAAGTTAAGCTTTCAGTTAAAATTGCTTAAGTTATGTTATTAGATTGGTTTTGAGGGCATACATGCAAAAAGTTTTGCTGTTAAAAAACTGTTAATATCCAGTTATTAATTCCATGGGAAATAATTTTTCTCATTTATCCCTAGTATTATACTTGTTTCCTTTGGCCAGTGCTCTTGTTTGACATGCAGTTTGGACTGGGACAGATGTTTCACTGGAGTTTTCAGAAATGGCATTTGAGTATTCCACTTTACCTTATGCCAACTGCTTCCTATTTCTGATATAAACAGCTAATGCATTAAGCTTATATTGTGTGTGGTAGAAGATTTTGCTTGTCATATGAAGTTTCTTATCTCTAGGAAGCACTTTCTCAGTGAAATATAGTAACAAGATAGCTTTTTTAACTCTGCAGAAATACAGAATTTCAGTTCATCACTTTTCTTTTAAGATATAACAATATGAAAGCAGCCAAGAAATTAAAATAATTCATAAGATTTGAATGCAAGAAATATAGCCTAATCTTGTTTTATAATGAAATAAACTTGAATGAAAAATCTCAGAGGTTGAAAATATTTGTGTAGTAGAACTCATGAATAATTTTTGTCAACGTGTGTTTTAGAAAACACTTGGAGCACAGTTTTTACAAAGGCTGTCCATGAAGCAGTAAAATTCTGTAAGCTGGATCAAAAGTCAACCTTTTTGTAGAAGAGGCTAAGGGGCATGGAAGACTTTTGGTAGATGTAGTGGTAAACTCTTTTTTATCTTTTGCAAAGTACAGCTTTCTCTTTGGACGTAAACTGCACTCGCTTTCCAAAGTTTTAATGAAAAATCTGACTGAAAAGGTACATTTTGAAGCTCACTATAAAAGTACCCTTTTCAGTAATAACTACAAAATCATTAGTTATTGAATAAGCCAAACTGAAAGTGAGTATTCCATGATTTATCATGGGGTGATAGAATAATTCATGTTGAAAGAGTACAATCTCCTGCTCAGCCTCTAGCACAGCCTCCTGCTGAAAATGGGTCAGCTCTGTGATCAAACCAGGTTGCTCAGTGCTTCATCCTGTCAGGTCCTGAAGACCTCCATGAAAGGACCCTGTCCAGCTTCCCTGTGCAGCTTTTCCACTGTTTGACTCATGGTGAAGAAGTTTTGCCCCCTGTGCAGTCTGTGAATCTTTCATTTTTCTTTTATTTACTTCCCTAAGCATTGAATTGTTTTTTAATTTCTTGGAATATCTTTCCACCACATGTTGCTTCACAGAATGCTTGCTTGCAGGCTTCTCTGCTAGGACACCAGAGACATCAGAGCTACTACTGGGGAAACTTCATGCTTAGGTTATGAATTAGAGACACTGTCTCTCTGCAGCCAGGTGTTTTCCTGTGTGGGAAATGAGATACGAACTAACTAACTCTAATAAAAACTGGTACCAGTGGATCTGCAGTGGCATGTTCTCTCTGCAGACTGTTTTGGGGACCAAGAGTCTTTGCACTAATTGTCACTGGCCTTAGTGACCCTGCTTGTCAGGATGCCTGAGTAGTTTCTGCTCACAGGTGTCCAGTTTCAGGTCTCTTTTCAGTTACATATTCAATGAAATATGGTGGGCTTAAATGAAAACCTATTGGTTACAGCACACATGAATTCTGATTACCTTAAATGGGTATCTGCAGTTTGTTCAGCATGATTTTTGTTCTGAATTTGACTATTCATACTTTTCTGTCTGAGTCTGAAGTAAAATTGTAACTGGTTTCCTTGCAGAATGCCTATAATGCTGCGTAGCTCCAATTGTGTACTTACTGGGAAAACTCCAGCAGAATTTGCCAAACTAAATGAGTGTCCACTAGATCCAGGTACATTTTCACTCATGTTCTTTTTCTCTCCCATCTGTGTTTTGAGTTTTAAATCATTTTAGGCAAAGAAATACCCTTTTGGTATGTTTCATGCCACCACTAACTCTGTGTGGAAACTTCTCAAGTGTGTGCTTGCAACTGCAAGAAATTGTCAAGCTTGTGGTTGAGAACGTGAATAGTTTGGTATTTGCAGACGAAGTTTTCAGCCACAAAAAAACAACACACCAAAATTTTAAATATTTTATTTTGAATTTTGTATATAGTGTTTTACAGTGATGTGTTATGTGACAAAAAAGATGGAGTTCATTCATTGAAAATTAAAGAAATTAGGAAAGAGTGGAGTGTGATGTCCTCCATAGTGAGAACTCTCATTTGTCATTGTCTCTTGTAAAGCAAGAATAAAGTGTTACATATTAAATGGTATTATTTGGTATATAGAGAGGAGTTGGAGGGTTATAACAAACAACTTCTTTGGTTTTCATCTGTCAAGCTTGTTCATGACTCTTTTAAGGGAGAATTTACTCTCCCATTGTGCACTTACGGTTTACGTTCTAATAATTTATATTCAAAGGCATATTGAGGGGCAAGTAAGGTGCAAGGGTACTGACATGCAAAATATGTTTTTTCTGTTAACTAGGTGGCTATTTCATTGTTAAAGGTGTAGAGAAAGTCATTCTTATTCAAGAGCAGTTATCCAAAAACAGAATCATTGTTGAAGCTGATAGAAAAGGCACAGTTGGCGCTTCTGTTACCAGGTATGGTAAATTCCTACCATTACATAAAGGAGGTAAACCCAGAGCTTCAGAACTTCATTGCTGCAGTTGAAATAGCCATGGAGGTTTCTTCCTAGTATAGTTTAATCAGAGAAAGCTGTAGACATTCAATGCTTCTGTCTTGCTACTGTCATTTTGTATGCTAAAACTCCAATCCCTAAATAGTATACAAGAATCACAAGAATCAGTGAGAATTGATCATGTGTCTCAGGATTCATCCTAGATTAGGAAAAGCAAGACATAATTTTTAATGTCACAAAGTGCACTTCCTAATTGATGGTGTTTGGTCTCAGTTTGCAACAAGTAACATGAAGATACTGCAGTGGAAATTGGATGTAACCTTTTGTCTGCTTCTCTACATAAAATTGACATAAAAACTTCTAAAGGCAAAGGCAGCTGAGGAGGAAACAAATATTTTTCTACAACACAAATTACTGAAAACGGCCAATTTGGCCTTTCCTCCTTGATCAAGTTTTGTTTCTGTTTTGTTTCTATTTTGTTCAGTCTTTGGTTGGTTGTTTTTTATTTTTTAAGCTGCATTCTGGTCTATTCTATGGTGCTTGCCACTGTTCATGTGGGGGCTGTTTTTTCTTCTCCAGAGGCCTCTCATATCTCTCCTAGCTACTCTGCTGTCTCCCAGTAAGCCTGGATTAGGTTAATGTACCACCAAGTACTGTTATGTTGTTACCACTGTTGCTGCAGTACTTGTTCACAATTTGACCATGCTAGTTAGGTCAAAACTGATTATCAAAGCATGAAAAGATGATTTTAAAAAGTATAGACTTCTACTTGTTTAAGTCAAATATTCCAAATAGTCCCCAGCACAGGTGGTAATACCCTATTACCTTGAAGTTACAGACTGATCCCTGACTGGTTTGATGTTATTTTTAAAAGAGGAGAAAGTAGGATTAATTCAGCTGAAAGGTTGTTCAAGCTTCCTATGTTCTATACAAAAGACTCTAGGAGTCAGTGCAAACACTCTGTTGGACATAGTATTATTTTTATTTTAACTTCAGTTCTACTCATGAGAAGAAGAGCAGAACAAATATGGTTGTGAAACAAGGAAGATTTTACCTGAGGCACAACACTCTGTCAGAAGATATTCCCATTGCTATCATATTTAAGGTAACACAGCTGTTTGTTTGGAAAAAAGAAAAAGGGGGGGGGAAACTGCTGTGCTGTAGCTCAAGAATAAAGATCAACAACAGCTCTCAAGTTAATGTGTACAGAAGGACTTGGTAGGGCTTAGAAACTGCAAGCTTTTTTCCCCTGGGAAGTCATCTTTATTGTACAGCAAAAAGGAGAAGAAGTGCTGTATTTTTCTGCAAGGAGAGCATTGCTGGGCCAAGACAAATACCTGCCACCCCTTTAGTCTGCCTTGTGAGGTGCCTCTGTGGCTACAGGTCAGAAGGATTTTGGTTTGTTGTGAGCTATGTTGTAAGTTGTGTTAAGGGTAATTGTTTCTGGTTTTCTGCCTGTGGAATTGAATGCATGGACTAGAGCCAGGAAAGGTGGTGGTATTGATGCTCTGTCCAGCTGCTGGACAAGACAATGCAAGGTCAGGCCTTAGGCTGGGACCTGTCCTGCAGCAGCTGGGAGCTCCTCCCTGTCCTGTAATGCTTTGCTGCCTGTGTGTTTACAGCCGGGTATGTTGCGTGTGCAGGGGAAATTGGGCTGCGTTCTTGGAGGCACAAAAAAGGCTCTGACTGGATGGATCCAAGCAAAACTCCTTTTGTGTTCTCTCCGGCGGGCTGCAGCCGGGAAGGTTCGGGGAGGTGGGCACAGGGAAGGTTGTGCCAGCAGAGGGCAGCACGAGGTCGCAGCATCCCAGCTCCTCGTGCCTGCAGCGCAGGTGGTACTTTGGGGTTTGCCCGTGTTACCGCAGTGCTTGGTGTGCCTTGGTACTAGAAAATAGTTTAAGCATTGGGTTTAGGCTCGAGAAGTAAATGGCTGTTACCTCTGATGAAGCAAATCTCTTCAAATAAGAGAGGACATCACCTATTTTTAGTGACCAGGGTTAAAAAAGGAGTTTGAGAAGGTGTTTATGGACAGAAATCCACATAAAAGTGCCAGAATTAAATTCACAACTCTTGTGTTGCAGGAGAGTTCATGTGGCCATTAATCCATTTGCTCCAGTATCAAACTGCTTGATTCCACCTTACCTTACAGACTTTTATTACATTTTGTCACCCTGTGCTGGTACAGATAAATACCTGCTCATGCAGAGTAACTGCTCCGGGTTGTTGGCTTGTTTTTCTAAGCAAAATTGTACTGACTATTTTATTACTTCTGACAATGCTTGCTGTAATTATCCCCCTCTTCATAAGTATCTTTTATATTTTAGATAATATTCCTTAATTTTTTTATTTATTAATTGAATAAGGGGTTACAGTTGTTAGAAGCTCTTGGCTGTAATGCTCTTAAATGATTTATATTAATTTAATGCAGTAGCAAATTAGCTGCACCCACTTTAACTATTCTGAACATTCCATTCCAGAGGTTCTCATGAGTTGTCATTCCCTTTAATGACATGAAATTCAGGAATCTTCTGTCTACTTCTGATCAGCCTCCAGCTGGAAATGAAAGCAGTCACCAGTCTCCAATTTCCCTTTATTGGGCATTGCTGCACTGTGCTATTGCTTTGTTCTATTTAACTGCTAGGAGCAAGATTACAAACACAATAGCCCTCAGCCTGGACAATCCCGAAGTTACAGATGCCTGTCAAACTTCAGATCTCTCACATGGCAGTATTATACATGGGAAATTTGTTGGAAAAGCAGGGAGAATAATTCCTTTCTGCCAGCATCCAAGCCTTGGGCATGAAGCATGTGTCTTCCTTGTTACTAGCGGGTGTTTTGCTTCTTGTGATGTAGAGATCCACATCTGCAAGTGACAACATTAAGCTGTATAGACAATCTAAGGTCTGAAGTTTTGACTACCTTTGAATCCTTAACTTGTACTGAAACAGCTGTATAATTTCTAATTACAAACTAGAACAAGAAATCAATGGCAAAAATCTATTGCTCTGCGCTTCCTCCCAGACCAGCACACAGGCTACAATCAAGTTCCACAGACCTCTGTGTTTTGACTAAGAAAACAAATAGTAACTGGTAGAAGGCTGCCATTCTGTGCATTGGCCAGCTAGAGGGGGCAGTTTGTCAGAGACTGAGAGAGTGAGCAATTTTGGACTGTCTTTCTCATCCCAATAGCTTTAATTGACCCGATGTTCAATTAAAGTATGTGACTTAAAAAATAGATTAGTGCAGAATATCACTGTAGCATTACAGAAGAGAAAGCAAGTACTGCAGATCTATAATCTAATGTGTATTTAAAGCTACTGCATCTGTAAGGTGGAGGTGTACTGATATGTTCTCCAGACATCTTCGTCAAAAGCATGGACAGTGAAATAGAGAACATTGCAAACAGCACCAACTGACAGAGCTGAGGCCTAAAATTCCTAGAGCTCCCTAGACTAGAATCTAAGGCCACCCCTGTGTTTCAGGTATGAAGTCATGGACAGCTGCATGGCAGGGGAATACCTGAACACAGTGTTCTCTATCCTTGCTTTTGGTGAGGAATGAATCTCAGGCACCTAGGCTGTGGGGAGCTGTGGAAATAGAGTTGATCTAAAAGTCCCTTGATCTGGAAAGATAGGGACTGGATTATGTGGGGTCACCCTGAAGGAGGCATCTCTATTCAGTTCATCCTCCTCCATAACTGCAAGCCAGAATGACCTTGTCCTGTTGCTTTGTTTTTTCTGCCATCCAGACCTGTAGAGACCTTTGGGATGCTCAGATGTTTTACAGCCAGTTGTGCCAAGCACATGTAAATTGTGGTTTTGTGAAATTTAGCAGATTGACCACAACTAACTGAAATTTGATAGGCTACAACAGGCATGTGCCTGGCACTATTCTAGGGCAGACTTGGGGTATCTGCTCTTCAGATGTGGGGGAATTAGATCTTTGTAGCTGTGGTAGTTTTCCCTAACCTTTCTTCTTTTGAGTGACAGAAGCATTTGTGCTGTCCCTATATATGGAAATGCAACTTTTATGTCAGTACTTTTGAAGTAGTGACATAAAGCAGACAATTTTGGCCCTAAAGTATGTGTTTGTTGCAGTTTTTAAAGGGCTGTTAACTGCCTTGTAATGGGAAACAAACACAGCTGATTTGCATCCTTCTTACTTTGTAGCACTTCTTCATTAGTCAATATACATATGCAACCACAGCGATATTTAGGGTGTCAAGCTGCCTTGCAACCCCAAGAGACATTTGTTTTAGTTGTGTCAGTTGTGCACATCTCACAGGGCTCTGTGACCTGTGCACAGTGCTCTTTTGAATGTGTCATGCTTTACCTGGGTGGCTTGGACAGTTTTAGGTAGCAGTGAGCATTGGAGGAGGTGTGGAATATTTGTGTGGTATGTAAAAATGTTTCTATCCTGCAAATCATCCAAGTAAAGGTAAGTTGGTGCTGCAGCTTTTGCAGGAAGCTCCCTGCGTTGCAGGGAGTCAGAGCTGCTCAAAGATAAGGGCTATTTTTCTTTTGAGTTTGTGATCTTGATTTGGTAGGTTTGAGTGAGCCCTGGGAGCTGAAGTAAGTGAAGGTTTGCATGCTGCATCAAAACTAGTTAGGGAAGGAAGAGGATTATAAGTAACCTACAGGGACTTAAAAGTTGAATTTTATGACATGAATCACTAGATGAAGTATCTTCAGTTTACATGGGAGCTGTAAGAAATGTCTCTATGACATGTGGCAAGAGATTTGAACAGCAAGTTGAATTTCGTTTTTACAAACCTGCTTTAGCCTTGGAGCTGTTAAGGTGCAGCTCTAGAGGAACAGCTGGAAGGTGGTCTGACTGGATCTGCAGGATTATGAGTTCCCATGGCTGTTGTTTCATAGCTCTTATCTTTTGAATTATGAAAGCTCCAGACCAATTCTGTCTGTGATGTCAACCTTGAACCTCCCTGACATCTTTTTAATCCAGTCATCTGCCTGTCTCTGTGCTGTAATTTAGCCTGATGGACTGCAGAACTACATTCTAGGGAAGTGCCATGGAAACGCCTAGACATCATCATTAAGACATGAGCTGGAGGGGCAAGAGCTGGGCTCACTCTCCCATCTGTACATGTGTGTGCGCACACAAAGATGCACACACACGTTTGGGCAGGGGAAGCTCCCCAGTCCTTGTGAAGGGGCTGACCCCGCTTGGACCACTTTCTCCCACTTGAACTCAGGATGATCTGAATATTCTGAATGCGTCCTTTGCCTTGTCTGTGTTCTGTCCACTGACTGCTAGCCTTCAGCTGTGGTCTTCAGCAGCCTGCTACTGTCTCCTCACTCATCTTTTCACTGCCACTGTTACATTATGCTTTTACAATGTCTCCTTCCCCCCTCCCCCATAAAATTAGCCCTTTGTGACATTGCCTTCCAATCAAGAAACAAGACATCTTGTCTACTGCTTTGCCTTTATGTTAATTCCCTGTCCTTCAGCTTTGTCCTAGAACCGCGAGTGTTTGAAGCGTAGGGCCCATTCCTATATTGTGTGTCCTGCTTGTTTCTGTAACACAAGCAACAACCAAGGAATATTTTTTTAATGTCCTAATGATGTTGCAGGCTAATTCTGGAGTACTTTTCTTGTATTGGCTTGGTTTTTTAGTTGGTTGGTTTTTCTGGGAAGGGTAACATCAGGGCCAAATTTACTGAAAACCAAAGTGTTGTTAAGATTACAAACCTATCTGATAGCAGCATGGCCCTGCTGCTTGTCCTTTCAGTGTTGCATGTAGGTAGGTTTGTCTATGCAACTCTCTCAGGATTTTTGAGAGTATAGAGGAGAATGAATAGGTTTACTTTTGGGCTGCTGTATTAGCACATCTTTTTCAGTCATTTGCCTGAGTTTTAGTCATTACTCATTAATTCATTTCCTTCAATTTGCACATGTTTAACAACACAACATATGTTGTTTGGTGACAGATCCTAGCCTTTCCTGCTCAGAAATAGAGAATTCTCAATTGCTACAAACTCCAGCTGGAAAATCTGCATAGGCATAAAGATCTGTCTTACTCTCATCCTTTTGCCGTAAGACTTTAGATCAAAGAGTTCATCAAGGCAGAAGAAATCATCAATCCTCTTTAATTTACTATGGCTTTCAGTTTTTAATGGATGAAAAAGCATAATAAAAATTCAGATGGACTTCTTCACCCCAGTTTTTATATGACACTTAGAATTAACCTGCCATCCTAGAATTAACCTTGTGGACAGAAATGGGGTGATACCAGCTTGCAGTTGGTGTGCTTTAGATAAATGTATTTGTGGTATACATGCCTAGAATCACACAAAAATTTTGTTCTTCTAGACAAAGTGCAATAATTGTATGAATTGTATGAATGTGCAAGAATCTAGTTGTTGTTCCTAAACGAGTTTGCTGGTCAGCTATTAAATCCTAGACACGTGGAAACTTACTGCTGTGAAGCTTTCATGCTTTTGTAGACTTACCTTGTTAGTCTGGCTCTCAGGTCAGGAAGGATTTTGTTAACTCCTCTGCTGAGGTTTTTTAACTACTGTGTGACCTTATTTAAAAGGATGAGGAAGTGTAATAATATTTGAAAAACAGAGATCTCAACCACAATAATATCACACCGCCAACTTCTGGTTCTGAAAAGAGTCTTGAGGTCAGAGGGGTGACTACCTAATGGGATCAAACCATGATGAAACACTCTTACCTGGTGAAGTAACTGTATTTTGAGTTGGCCCTCAAGTCTGTCTGAGTGGAATTGTAATCTGGGCTTTGCATTAAAAGAGGAGAGTCCTCACACTGTTCTGGGTATGTGATACTTTTGCAGCACTTTTGATTTCCAATAAAGCACCAGATGAAAAGACAGAGTTTGAATTTAAAGGAACTTCAAGCACTTCTTTGTTCAAAAAGAAAAAAAAATAAAGAAAAAAGAAGCTAAATACTTCACAATTAGAGCAACAGTTTTGCAAGGGAATGGCATTAGCTAGGTGTTAAGCAAAGTGACACTCCATGAAGGCAATAAGAAGGGAAGGTATTTCTGCATTTTTGAGGAAAATGTGACTTTTTGGGGTACTGCCAGTTTTTAATGAGAACCAGAATACTAGAGTCTACATAGGCCATTATTTACAATGGTCTTTGTGGCAGGCACTTTGGAGAATAATGTCAATGCAAACGTAACTTCCTCACAAAGTTCTGAGAAACATAACTCAGCCAGAAGAGGTTTAGTGAGATTATTCCATTTCTTGATATGGCAGAGCTCCAGGCAAATGTGTGAAGGGGGGGCGCTTTAGCACCATCTGGAATCCACAAAAGCCTTCACTGCTGGCTGCCACCTTGAAACACTTACTGATGGAGAGATTTTTCTAAACCTGTTAAGCGCTTTCTTAGTTTATTAAGCTTTTTCCACGGTATAAAATCTAACAAGGTGTCCATGGATCAGTGAAATAATAGAATGTCTTTCAAGTGGAATTGTGTAGTGAAGTCATCTTCTAAATGCAGAGAGCTGCAAAGGGGGTAAACTGTAAACATTTCTCAAATAGGATGAGTTACATCACAGTCAGCAGAGTTTGCAAAATTGCTTGTGGTAAGAGACTCTGAGTACTCCTTTAAGAAATTTCACCTTCCTTTATTGTAGATTGTGAGTTGGTTTTCATTGTTAAACACTTTGGTCTGGTTTTACTCAGTATTTTTTTTTCAGAAAAAACCCCACAGAATTTAACTCCTGTTAGTGAAGAAAAGAAAAAAAAAAAAACCAAAATGGCTCTCCAAAAAGTGTGTGTATTCCTGCTGCTTATCAAGATTTCCATTTAACGTTCTTCCATAGCTGGAAGATGTGCTGCCAGTGCCAGATGGCACAGTTTCTTAGAGAAGAACTAGCTCTTGCTTAGTAGTAATGCAGACAAACAATACCAAATTAGCATAAGCAAATGTCAGTGAGTTAATATAAAGCCTGTGTTATTTCTGTCTTTTCTTCTTTTTGTAGGCCATGGGTGTTGAGAGTGACCAGGAGATTGTACAGATGATTGGCACAGAGGAACATGTGATGGCTGCATTTGCTCCTAGCCTGGAAGAATGCCAGAAAGCTCAGATTTTTACACAGATGCAGGTGTGTCTTTTCACATAGCCAGAGACCATAAAAATCAGTGGGTATTGACCACTTTGCTGTGTCAGCAATGGACATAGACTTTGTGTTTTAAGGTTTGTTTTAGGGGTTTATTTCAAGCTGAGGCTTTTTAAAGGGTCAGGACTTGTCAATGTGAGACTTTGCTCTTATAACCTAACTGGAGAAGAAAAAATCAAAGTCAAGCAGTGCTTGTTTTCAGAAGCACAAGATTGTCTTTTAACGACACAAGCAGCAATGTCCATAAAATTAGGGTGTTTTGTTGAAGACTTTTTTCGAAAAGGAATTGCATGCCCCATTTTGCAGAAGCCCTGTTGATGTGACTATGACCATTTCGTCATGAGTAGATGTTCTCCTATTCTAGTCTTCTGTATGAAGCCTACAGTAGCAGCTACCCTCTGTCCTGCTAAAGACTCAGCAGAATTCTCTTAGTTCATGTACTTATTTCAGTTAGCCAGAACATAAGGCATTTTGTTGGGAGCAAATGGGTGTATGTTAATCTGCTAGAAGAAGCTTTTGGAGATTAATCTTGCTTCTGCTATTTCCTTGTAATCTTTGTCAAATCATTCCATGTGTGATGTTTAGTGTTTTAAAGTGAACATCTTTCTGGTTTTCGTCTTTGGGGGTTTTTGAGGGTTCCAGTTAGCTTAAAGAGCTGCTCATTCAGAGTCAGATGAGTAAAATGGTGAGCTGGAGCAACACAGAGGAATGTGAAGTATCCAGGAAGTTAGAAAAACAGAAATACAGAAGTTACTCTGTGCAAGAAATGTCAAATGAAGTTAATAGAGGGATAGCTCTTTGTGGAAGAGAGTAACAGATGGAAAGGATAATCTGTCGTTTAGTGGAGAGGGTGATTCTTTTATGTAGCTTCATAGCTTCATTTCCAGGCAGGAACTTCCTGTGTGGACTTGGATAGCTTCTTGACTCATCTAACTAGGAATTCTGCAGATTGATTGACAACTGGTAGGAGAGTAAGAATCCACTGCAAGGCACTCCTGGAGACAGATGTGGATGCCACACGGTAGCTTTTGGGGATATTAAACAGTGAGTGCCACCTCATGGTTTAATATCTGAATGAAACTTAGCAAGTACACAAAAGAGCTGAAGGTAAAAATTCTAATTAAGTAAACGAGACATCTTTGGAATTTATAGAATCTTTTTTTCTATATCTCTGCAATAGCCTTTCTTTTAGTATCATAGTAATCATGAATTTTCACCACTTTCCATTCCAAATGTTCTCAACCTGTGATAAAAACATCGTATGCATAGTGAATTGTATCAATTTTCAGGAATTTTTTTCTTAGTATCACATCTTTGTTATTTTGCAGGTTCTTTGGTGTTTGTATCATCCATGGCTGCTGAGATTGCACTGATTGAGGAATACACACATAACTCCACGTGTGTGTGTATTTGTATAGGTTACAATTCTGATATTAACTCAGGCTAATTCCCCCCTTCACAGGCATTGAAGTACATTGGAAACAAAGTACGAAGGCAAAGGATGTGGGGAGGCCCAAAGAAAACAAAGATGGAGGAAGCCCGAGAGCTGCTGGCATCAACCATTCTGACCCATGTGCTTGTATGTAACCTTCTGGGGTGGTTTTGAACAGGAGTAAGCTTGTAGGGTTATTTATGGTGTCAGCTTTGCTGGCAGGGTAAAATGTCTTTGATGGCTTTATAGCTGAGATAAATTAAATCATCCTCAAAATAAAGGGGAAGACTTGGATTGAGTCAAAAGAAATCTTTGTGAAGTGCTGTGGCATTGAACTAATCAAACTATGCACTTTTTTCTGCATAGCCAAGCAGTATCAGGTGTTAATTCAGGACTTTCACCCATGACCTATACCTTTATTCTGATTTACTTTCATTTGCTATTTGTTTCAAAGTAACTAATGTATATATTTATGTATGTATTTTGCATTTTTAAAGAAAGTAAAGCTCTAAAATCCCTTTGTAACTCAGTCAGCCCAGATTACCAGTGATTTAAATGGACGTGTTTGTCTGAGTGAGAATAAGGAACTGATCCTGAAACATTGGTATGTTTTTGTTTTGAGGTTTTTTGGTGTTTTTTGTTTACAGGTGAAGGAATTCAATTTTCGTGCCAAGTGCATATACACAGCAGTGATGGTCCGCAGAGTAATTTTGGCTCAAGGAGAAAATAAAGTAGATGACAGAGACTATTATGGAAATAAACGTTTGGAGCTGGCAGGGCAGGTGAGTTTTTACTTCAGAGCCAAGTGACTCAGGGTTACTGTCTCCTATTAAAAGATGCAGAATAAGGAGTATCCCTGTCTTCTCAATTGAAGTATTTTCCCTCTCATTTTATTTTCATTGGCTTTTTTGTGTTGATTCATACATCTGCTTCCATGATTGAGACTAATACATTGTATCCTCGCTTCTGTATTGCTTCTTTATACCAGAGGAGAGGACAGAGCAGTGCAAATACAGCATCAGTTCTAGTTGTGGCATAACACTGTTAGTAGTGTCAAGAAGGTGGCAGAAAGAGCCATCTCCCAGTGTTCCCCTCTAAGCAGCTGGGTAAGGGAAAAACTGGGACAAAGGAGGTGCCTGCACGTCCGGCCCCCACTGAGGAGAACCCACCTGGTGTGACAACTCACAGAACAGCCGCTCAAGCCTCCCATAATTTGGTGCCCATAAGACTGATCATTTGTTGTCAGCTACCTCTCTGGCCTTTAGAGTAGCATCAACTATCAAAATGAGTGATTCAAAGTTAACTTGACCAGCTAATGAAAGTGGATTTTGTGGAGTTTTCTGCTTGCAGAATTTTGGTGCTGGAGGCAGAAGCAGTATCAAAGGGCTGTAAAGGAGGGAATGGTTTGAGGTATCTGGCTGGCACCATCCTTTTGCAGAGAGGGTGGCCGTTCAGAGCTCTTAGGCAAACTGCATTCTCCTAATGCAGGAGGAATTTGCCTGTCAGGTGAAGGAACTGCTTAGCTAATACGGCATAGATTTTTCCTTGCCCTGTGTGCTTGTTTGGTTAAACAGTTTATATTCAGATTGGACTTATTTTCTGTGCTCAATACTAATGTAAGTTGGAGTTTCAGCAGTTGGTAATCACCTGTGGTTATTGATCATGCTTCAGAAATTCAGACAAGTACACAAATGCACTGGATTGTAGAAACTGCATCTCTGCTGCCCATGGCATTTGTATTGGGATTTCTATTTCCGCACATATAACAATATTTGTTCCTTTTTCTTCCTATCCAGTGGACATTCTCATTCTGTTACACTTTTTAGATGTGTGCTTGCATATTGTCTCATTCTCCTTTCCACTCTGCCCTGCCCTCTGTGCACACATGTGAACACATAAACACACAGTGCAATTATTCTAGAGTACATGCTTTGCTTCCTAGTTTTCTGAAGAAACTGAGGTGGCACTCTTGAACACATTCAAAGCACAAATGCAATGAAAAAAAACTTCTTAACTTATTAGGATAAGAAAATTCTTTCTTCAAATTAATATCTGCACTGTTCGTCAAATTTTTACCCTGGTGCTGAGGCAGGATATGTTTCTGAAGCAAAAGGAGTAGTAAATGGACATTAGTGCAACATTCTAATGGGATAAATATTTTAAGCTGTGATAGGTTTCTTTGGTTTCTGCTATAATATTGCTGTAGTTGAGTTTGATTGTGATCAGTAAAATCAGTTGTTGCTTTGTCATCAGATTGTTTTTATTTAACTAGATTGAAGGAGTAGTTTGTTTTCCCCAATACTTCTAGAAGCAGAAAGTAGAGCAGGTAAAAATTTTTTCTATAAGCTGTAAGAAAAAGGCCTCTGCTCACACAGATGTTAACAACCACAGTTGTTTTAAATTATGTGGGAAAAGGTTTTGAATGTAGAGGATCATCACAACAAAGCCAATGCATATTTTTTCTACATCAAGGAGAACTATACACAGGGATTTTAATACTTGATTAAGAATAGTTCTTTCTCTCTTGTGGTATTTTAAATGTTCATTTCAAGCTGAATGGTTGAATTCCCCTCTGCCAGTTTTTTGGTGAGGTACTAATTTTGTTGGATTCCAGATTAAAATATGTAGAGTTTCGCCAATTTCTAGATGCTTGTGTTTAGCTAAAGTTTGTGTAAATAAAATGGTTGTTGGTGGTTTG
>VYXD01014879.1:248958-301052 GCA_013397195.1 Hylia prasina | reverse complement strand
TTAAAAAAAAAAAAAGATTCCCAAGTGAGGAGAGAAACACAGCGGTCTAAACAGTGTAAAGACATAAATGGCATTGTGTTTATAAAAATGTGTGAAAACAATAGCTGCTAATTTCACACCCCATGGGAGAAGAGAGTACGAAATGTGCTTTAGCTTTAGATAACAGAGTGTATCCACTAGCCAAGCTGGTTTACAGAGCTTTTCTCTTAGTCTGTCTGCCACTAGAGGCTCGGTAGGCCAGGTGCCAGCTGAGGTGTTAGCAAAACCTACCGATTTCAGGCTTAATCTTTTCACCTACCTTTTCTCTTCCTTAATGTGTTCATTATTTGCTAAGCATTACTCTGTTCTTTGTCCTCTTTTTTTTGTTTTGTTTTGTTTTGTTTTGTTTTGTTTCTAATGCAGCTTGCTTTGTATGGGTGAGATATGGAACAGCACCAAAATGCAGCACCCTGGAAAGCAAGGGATTTCTACCCTGTGACAAAAGAATACCGCCTTGACTTCAGAGATTGCCTAATCCCAGCTGTTCTGATAATATAATTAAGGCTGCCTAATGTCTTTAATTTTGCAACCAGTTTGTGTGAAAGGGAGAATTTGGCACTCTAAAGGCTTAAATGCTAAATAGCAATCTCAAGGCACCTAATTAGAATTCTCTGACATTAAGCTAATTGCTGAAACTGTATTTCAGCAGCTTAACTTCTTTATTAATTTTTCTTGGGATTTTCAGTGACAATCAGTTGATGAGCTGTCAGTATTTTATTTCCTTAAATATAATTTGCTCCTTAGTGCTCCTCTCTGAAGAAGGCTGAAAGGCCCTGGACTAACTGTGAAATCCATTGAATATTATCAGTGGCATTCCATCCTTTTTCTTTAATCTCTTGCTCTTGACCTAAATAATGTGGTTATTGTGAGGTTCTTCTTTGCCAGATAGTCAGAGCTCTTAGAGTCTGTGAGTGAAATTAGCAAAGTATAAGGCTTTCCAGACTTGCAGATAGTAACAAGTTGGTGTACTTGGGGTGTAACTGACTTTATTAGTTAGACAAGAGGAAGGATGGTGTGGCTTTATAATCCCCATGGCATATAGAATTATGAAATTCTTGCAGTTTTTTGAACAAGAAATCAAATATAAAAATGTGTTCTGAGTAATTTTTTTTAAGTGTTTAGTTAAATGTTTCAATCCTGCTCAAACCTGTTGAGATCAAATGTTTACTGTAGTTAATTTCAAAAGAGTTTAGTTCTTACTTAACATGGCTATTGGCCGTCTTAAAATGACACATTTCCTCCTCTTTACATTTTCCCTTCTTTTGAAATTCTTCCCTCATAATCTTATTTTTGAGGACTCCAGTGGGTTCTTCCTAATACAACATAAAAGTTGCTTCCTAATGCAACATAAAAGTTGTTTCCTAATACAACAAAAAAGTTGCTTTTATTTCTGGTGGAAATCTAATTTCAACTAAATGGGATGTCAGGGTGACTTGCAGGTGACTGGATTTCTTGTGACAGAGGTGAGAGGGTGTAATTTTGTGTCTGTTAATGGTATTACAAACACCAGGAAGGGAAAGAGGGTCTACAGAGGGTCTTCCTCTCATTCCAAGATTGGGTCTAAAAAAACTGGTCTGTCCAGATTGGCAGTAGGATTCCACTTTTGTCAAGGGTTAACATGCAATGTTTGTTGTCAGCAGCTTTACAGTGTCATTTGGCAAATGCTTTGGTCAGCCTAGCCATGTCGGTAGAGGAAGGGAAATGTGGGCTAGTGGCCCATCCTAGGGATAGAGGAATGAGTGTGGTTTACTTTCTTATTTCCAGAAGGTAAGGAAAAGTGAGGGCTATGTCTCATGGAAACAGTTAAAATACAGTTTAATTCTGCATATATAAAAACTGTATGGTACAATTTACTCCAGAATGTCTTAGGTTGTGATGGATGAACACGTAGTAGTTTGTTCCACACTGGGTGCTTTGTACACTGGGAACTGCCATTTCTGGCACTGATAGCAGCTGCATTTTTGGTTCTTCTGACACTTGGAGCTGTTGTAGACTCAAGTCCCAGGACAGGACTGCCAGGCTTTAGAGTTTACACTGCTTGCTTGCAAAGCTAATTGTTGTGAACACTTAAAATGTATCATGAGGTGCAAATTTAAGTGTTTTGGAAAACTGTTGCAAGGAGAAGCTGAGCAAACTGCAAACTGAGAAACAAAGCAGATGGGAGAGCAAAAAAAGTCAGATCACAACTTTGGTAGCCTTTTTTTATGCCTATTTTAAGAAGTAATTAATATGCAGGAAATAATTGTCTTAAAATGCAGTACTTTTGAATGGTTCTGTTGCTGGGTTCATTTTGGGTTGATTTTTTGGGGGGAGGGTTCCTATTCAGCTGAATTTTGTGGCTTTATTGCCTAAACTGTAGACTTTCTGGGTTGTTGGTTTGTATTTTTTAAGGGACAGATGTGAAGAGTATTGTACATTCCAGATAGCAGCAGTTCTAGGAAACAGTGATATATGTTGAACCAGGTGAACTCTTGATGGGTGTAATTAGTTTTCAACAGATTTTGATTGGCAGAAAGTAGCAGGATAAAAGTGTGTATGAGTGAGGAAGCTGCCTATGAAACCTGAGATATGTATTTGTGTAAAAACCAGTCTTGCCTCTAAATCTGGTATATAATTCAGGGTTGTACATTTAGGGTATTGAATCTTTAAAAGAGTTTGTAACTTTGGGGGGGAAGAAGTAAATCAGGTGGATTGTAATGTAGCAGATTAGGGAAGATAGTTGGACAGCATAGAAAAGTGTGGGTGTGCAAAAATATTGTGAAGGAAGGATTAAAGCAAGCAAAAGGGGATAAGTGCATAAACTTAGACCATTCTACTTCATTTCTGTTATAAGTTCTCTAATACTGTAACAAGACAGAAAACTTGTGATAAAATTATCATTTGTGAAATAGAAAAGTTATATTTTAACTGACAAGTAGAAAGGTAGAAATATTAAGCACGTGTCTCCCCTCTTTTTCCCCATTTCCTAGACTTGAAGTATAATTTTTCCCTTAACTGTTTTGTATTTCCAGCTTCTTTCTCTTCTGTTTGAAGATTTGTTCAAAAAATTTAACTCTGAGCTGAAAAAGATTGCTGACCAGGTCATCCCCAAGCAGCGTGCAGCTCAGTTTGATGTCGTGAAGCACATGCGGCAGGACCAGATCACCAACGGCATGGTCAATGCCATCTCTACAGTAAGTATTTCTGTTCTCATTCTAGGATGCAGAGCTTTTCCACCATAGTGAATGATGGAAGTGTGTACATTTATTTTTGATGCATCTTTTGAGTTTTGGTTTGAAAAGCAGATCTATTTCAGATCTAGTTTTTGAGAAGGAATGGTAGAAACAGGCAAATTTAAAGTAGTGGTCATGGTTGTATTTATCCAAATGACTGTCTTCTAAGTTCTACTTGACTGTGGTTTTTTATTATCTGGATTTAGCTGGGGTCAGGTTACATCATCTGTACAAAAGATTTTTGTAAAACAGCAGGAAAACATCATGAACAGGATTTTAAAAAACCTCCTCAACCTCAATTTTGAGCTCTTTGAGGGCAATGCCTTTTTGTATTGAAGTTGCTGGAATGAACAAATTTGCAGCATAGAAGTTAGTACTTCTCTGCTAATGGTACTGATCTATTTAACAGGGAAATCTGCTGCATGGTGTAATATTAAAAACCCCTGATAATCACCCTTTAAATATTTGTCTTGGTTGGATTTTAGCCTGTTTCTGTCTTCTGCTGGAGCAGATACTTTCATTCACAGCAGTGGATAAGAACAATTATAGCCACTAACTTTGTCTTTCACCTCAGACATCTGCAAGAGCAATTTGTGAGATCGCTCCTGAAATCCAGCTAGTAGCTTGTAAGAGACTTTGAAATGCATGATTTTTAAAAGAAATTAGATTAGACTTAAGTATTTTAGAATCTGGTAAAAATTGTGGAACTTAATTTTTAATCTTTGGTGCTCTTGAGAGGGCTTTTCTGCCTAGCATGAAAAGTTTGGTTCTTGTAAACAAATTAATTCCACATATTGCATCCAAAACCACCAGCAGTCTGTAACTTACAAATCCCAGTGTTAAAGCTTATCACTGTTCAATTTTATGAGTGCCCCAAATGTAGTTAAATCTCTACAGTGCACGTAACCAAAACAATTGACAGATTTGTTTCCCTAAATGGTGGTGCTTTCTTCTAGCTTGTGCCAGTTTTTCCATTTGGACCGACAGAGATAAATCTGCAAATATTCAGTCCATATTCAGTAAAGTCTTCATTCTTCCTCTGTCTTTGGACTTTTTTTTACTGCCACATAAGCAGTTAAACACCATCTGCTCTTAAGCATTGAAAAATTATTTCTCAGGAACAATGCCCCGTGCATGCCATTCAAGAGATTAAGCAAATACCATAAAAATCATTCTTGGAAATGACAATCTCCAATCTCACCAGAATGCTTCAATGATAGTCTCAAACAACATGAAATAACTGAGCAGATTCATAATTACACCAGTAGCATGCAAAAAAATTCACAGCCCTACTGCATCAGCTGTACAGTGGTGCTCCGTGATATTTGCTACAGGTCCTCTCCTTACCCTGGAAAACCCCAGCAGAGAAAGTAGGGCAGGCAGTAGTGCCACAAGCCTGATGGACATTCCAGCATCTGAAGAATCACCTGAAGCCCCTGAGGGGCAACTTCCCATTCATAAGAGTTCTCAATAGGATGTTCTCAGTGGGGGTGGTCTCACAACTGCCCTGGCCCCTTTTGGTTTTCTTTTTTGTGGACAACTTCTGAAGGATCTGGTCTGTCCCTTCCAAAGCACAAAGAATATTTTGTATGACTTCTTCAGGCAGCATTTTTACTTGCCCTTTTTCCCAGTCTTTTTGATTTTATACTCTTCTGGGCAGCAAAGGAGACACCACATATTTATTTAGCCTACAGATGCAATACTTTCTAGTGCGAAGAAAAACTACTAATTCATTGTATTCTTCCATTTATAATCTAATAACTCCAGTCTTTAAAGAGTGAAATGGTAAGTGAGTGAACCCTTTGAAAAAATGCTGAACAAATGAACAGCTTTCTTTTGACTGACTTGCTGTTGGGCATGTTGTCTTCCCACTTGGTATTAAAATTTGAGACTATTTGATTGTGTCCAGTGGAATCAAATAACAAAATCATTCATATGGGTGGTGTTTTTTTCCTGTTGATCACTGAATGGGATTGTGCTGTTGGAAGTGTAAATAAAAAAGCCAAGCAAATCACCCTCTAAAAGGGTTTTAATGTAGTACAGCAAGGGAGCTTAAAATTATTTGTTGTTATTGGTGAGCTGAGTTTGCCAAAAAGGGTTCAAGAATTAGCAGAAGGCAGTCCTTGGGAAAATGTTCCCTTTGGACTGATCACTAACATGGTGCCTGGAGTAAATAGTATTTCAGACAGAAACTTGCTGTATCTACTGACTCAGGTGCCGAGAACTGGATATGGAGTAAATATCACAAAGGCAAAAATTGTAGCACCAAATTTCAAATTGCACTAGAGATTATTGAATCTGCTTGGCATGGAAACATATTTGTGTCCTAGGACATGCTCTGAGCTCTTCTGTTCTCCTAATTAAAATCACAAGTGAGAGTGCCTGTGACAGTCCTGAAACACAAAATCTCTGAGATGTGCACGGATCTTGCATTTCATATTTGGTGTAATCCAAACAGAAGTTCAGTAGACCTACTCCTCTCCCCCACCCCCCCAACTCTTCTCTGGGAAGACACATCAGTGAGTCTTTTTCCTCTGGATGCCAAAAACAAAAGGCTTCAAAAAAATACAGAGGGCTTTGATGTCAGACTTCTCCAGCATAAATATCTATGTTTCCTACCTAGTAGGGAAAAAAGTAACAAATCATGGAAAAGGCAAAACTTGAAAGCTTATGGGATCTGTTGTGGAAGTGTTATATCATTCCACAGAGCTTTTTTCTTATTTAAATACTAAAAAAAAAAAAAAAATCTACAAAACAAAACCAAAATAATTTAATTTAGCTAAATTTGAGTATTGATTTACCTGTGAGGGACAGATTAAAAAGAATATTTGTGTGATTAAATATGTAATAGCACAAATATCCTCTCATCTGAAAGAGCAGCCCTTCTGTTTTAACTTCTCTTTAATACTTACTACAGATATGCTATAACTGGAACTTTATAGGCAGATAGGTAGTTAGGAACTTGATTTATATAAATGGCCAACATTTGTTTTGCAAAGCTCTTCAGATACCATTCTGTCTAGACAAAGTCAAGACTAGGACAAACTGCACAAATTCTTTTGAAATATTAATTTTATTCTACAGGGAAATTGGTCTCTAAAGAGATTCAAGATGGACCGCCAAGGCGTGACCCAAGTCTTGTCCCGCTTGTCTTACATATCTGCTCTGGGAATGATGACCAGGATCTCTTCTCAGTTTGAAAAGACAAGGAAAGTGAGTGGTCCTCGATCACTGCAGCCGTCTCAGTGGGGGATGCTCTGCCCTTCTGACACTCCTGAAGGAGAGGTGAGGAGTTTCTGTTTTGCTTTCTGTGTGTCTTGTCCTGAGGAATGGAGACACTGTTTAATTTGAAGCAGATGGTCCTCCATCAGAGGAACAATTCTGATGAGGAGGTTTCTGGAGAGATACTTTATCCTCAGCCTGATAAAACAACTTGTGTGACTTCTTACATCCTAGCTGTTTACATCCTGATCCTCCTTACTATATTGCCTTTTTTCTCCTGCATAGACTGTCTGGAAACAGTTCTGAAATCGTTCAGCTATATGAGAATGACATGAACAGATCCCATTTTTGCAGTTAAACTACTTGCTCTCTTTTGATGAGAGCAGAAAGAGAGGAGTCCTAAGCCCCTCCCTTTGTTCTGTAATAAGCATTCTGTTTTGAAGTTGCAGCATCAACCTGCGATGTTTCTGGAAACATGTACCAGTATTTCTATAGCCATTAGCTTGAGGAAGAAAACCATCTTTGTATATATATCAGCCAGATAATTGATTCTGACAGTCTTTGTTTTGTTTTGCTTTCCTTTTCTATCTCTTTTTTTTCCTGAATAGAAGATACTCTGGGGGGAGGAATTTTGAACTTTCAGAATAAGTCAATATGAGCTAGTCTCATTAAGCAGCTGAAATAAAGTTATTTATTCATTTAAAATGTTTCATTTAAAATGTCAATGTTTGTGTTAGAATACAGGATACATGGAAAATTGATAAATGGACTGATTTTGTGTTTCCATTATGTTGCTGAGCAGCTGAGGAGAGAAATATAGGGTTATATATACATGGTTGGTTAACTTAAAATCTATTTCAGTGCCTATTTTTTTATTAGCTTGTAAATGCTAAAACATTACATTTCAATGTGATATAGAAAATTCTACTTTTTTTTCCCCTCCAGAATTTCAGGGCAATTAATTTGTTTAATTTCTTTCACTTTGTACTTTGTCATCTTTTTGTTTTTGTCAGTCATAAATACAGTGTGGGGAGGAAAATGCAAGTATGGTCTTAACACATAGAAAGAAAAGGGATAAAATTAGTGGGTTTCGATTTTGTTTTTTCCTAGGCCTGTGGTTTGGTTAAAAACCTTGCCCTCATGACTCATATTACTACGGATATGGAAGATGGCCCAATTATTAAATTAGCCAGTAATCTTGGAGTTGAAGATGTCAACTTGCTCTGTGGTGAAGAACTTTCATACCCAAACGTGTTCCTGGTTTTTCTTAATGGTATGTTACTTTTCATCAGTCTTGACTCTGATTTGTTGCTGATGGAGAGTTAGGCTTCGGAAACCCTCCAGTAGTTCTTGGAGCACAGTCAACAGCAGATGCTGCTTTCCACGTGCAAATAATTTCCTCTGTAAATATTTTGATAGGGTTGGGCAAAGTAGATGAGCCAGATGATGACACTTAGCTGCATGAAGTTGTGTCTTCAGAACTCTGACTGCAGATGTGTGTAGCTGGGAAATTGAAGCTTTTTCAAATTTCAGCCCTGTTTTTAAACCCATTTGCATAAATAGGTACGAAAATGTGTACATTCCACTAGAGGTTGGTTTGTTTTTTTCAGATATTAGCCAAAGGAGGTGCCATTCATAAAGTACTTTTAAAAAAAAATAGCTTTAATTTCTAATAAATGTACAAATTCAGATCTTCCTTTATAGAAAGTATTTAGTTTTGTGTAATCTTTATCTGTTTTTATATATTTTCGTGCATTTTAAGGTGCCTTTAAAAACAGAAAGGAAACATCAAAATATTGTTTGTGAAGTTTAGCAATCCTATTCTCTTTAAAACTACCTTGAAGGGGCATCTTGCTTTGTGCATGATTACAAAAATTAGTCCATGGAAAACAGGCCTCTCTTGTTAAAGGGATGATTTGGCACACATGCTTTGCATCTGCACATTCATATTTCCTTTACAACCGATCTTTTAGAGTTTCTAAAACAACAGGTACGATGGTATCAGATTTCAAATTACTGACATTTTTTAAATGGTAACTGTGATTTCAAAATAGCCTTTTGTCAGCAGCATCCACTTCCAGGGACTAGTGTGTAACGTCTGTCACCATGAATAAGTTCTCCATTTACCCTTGAATTAAACAGCAGTTGTTCTTCAACCCTGCCTTTTCCCGGTAACATAAAAGCAACACTTGGCCAAACTGCATTCCTTTGCTCTGCTTTTCTGTAGCAGTGTGTTAAAGATAAAGTTCAGTGAAACCACATGCACACTCTTCTGTCTTGTTTTATGATCCAAAGGTAAGTGTAGAGCCAAAATATTGGACTCTTCCTTCACAAGCTCTGTTTGCAGTGTGGAACAAGACAGTATGTTCCCAGATGTAAATGAATTAATACTCGGTAAGAGAAGCCAAGTTACTGTTCAATCCACTGGTTTGTGGGTTTAATCCATAAAAATTCAAACTTGTACATAGCTTACTTGATCCTTGATTTAAACTGGCGACTTAAAAAGAGAGATAATCTGTTAAGTACAAATTCTTTAAGCTGTAAAGACCTTTCTGTTGTCTTATAAATTCCCTAAATTATCATCCTTTGTCCTCTCCTTCAAAGTCTTTAAAATGTGACTGTAGATGTTTATTTTATATATTAAGATTACTTTGGTCAGGTGACTCTTTAAATGAATTTTACTCTCTTGTTTGTTCATCATGCACCAGAATATTTAAATGTGAGTTTAAGTGCCCTGCTAAGGGCAGTGCAGTTGTGAGTGATCACATATATCAGAATATCAGGACTTTAAAATTTCTGACAAGGCAGCAGGACCATTCCTTGGTCTGTTCTTGGAAACCTTGAATCCATTGCAGTATGGGTGAAATTGCAGACTTCAGAGTTATTAACTTGTGCACCAGTTGATGAATGTGTGCCTGAACAGAAACATACTTGAAGAAAGCTGGGAGAAATACATCATTTGGTTTCCCAGGCTGTTTGGAAGCATACAGGTTGATTACATGTGAAATTCTGACAATTTTGAATTGAAAGGAAAAAAGAGCCAGTTCTTATTCATGTTAGAGAAGGGAGATTTTACAACAACTCATAGTTGCAAGAAGCAGGAAGTACTTCTATGCATGCCACACATGATCAGAATTTGTAAATAGTTTTGGATGAGCAAAGGATGCACTAGGTATTTATTCTCTCTCTGAACAGGTAACATCCTTGGTGTCATACGTGATCACCAGAAATTAGTCAACACCTTTCGGATCTTGCGTCGAGCGGGTTATATCAATGAATTCGTTTCCATCTCTACAAATCTGTCTGATAGATGTGTCTACATTTCCTCTGATGGAGGGAGATTATGCAGGTAAACTTCTCGTCAGAATTACCTCACTGCTGAACTGGCTGTAAACGCTCCTGTATGCACTGGGCTGAGACTTTCATGGGAACAGATTCAAGCAAATTCAGTAAGACTTGAGCATCTCTTCTCTCTTTAAATTGCCCTCATTCAAAACAGACAGAGATTGGAGGAGGCAGAGTGGGTTAATGAATGTATACATATTTTAGTATTGACTGGTTGTGTGCATATTCAGTGTGCACTTCAACAAAACAGCAGTCACTACTGGTGGCATTCCACTTTATTCATTAATTGAATCCCAGAGCATGTTGAATGCAGTTTGAGGCATGTCAGAGGCTCCAAAACAGTAAATGTACAAATCATCAATTAATCATACCTGGTCAAGAAATCCATAGTAGGGGCATATTCAGTGGCAGAGAAATCACTTTTCCAGTCAGGGCTAGTATTGAGAGTGTAGTTTGAGAGATGGCAGTAAAACTTCCAATTTTTAAAATAAAAGCAAGGGAAATCATGTGGATTTGCAAGGTTTTACCAAGTTTGCTTTGTGGCACCCCTCACCCTGCAATTGTTCAGATATCCCTATTAACTATTTTAAAGTGCTTATTAGTCTTCAAACAGTTATTTAGACTTCAGAGTGGACTCCACAAGTGTCTTGTAGCTATTTGCTGCTGTTTATCAAAGCTACTTGTCCAAATAGCAACAGCCCTTGATGCTGCCTTCTTGCATGCCATCCTTTGTGTCAGTGTTTTTGTGTGGTAGGGAAATCTTCAGAGATCCATGTGCTGTTTAAATTTATGGATTCATCAGAGATCACTCACAGTAAATGCCTGTACTTTACAGCATGTGGCCAATTGCAAAATGCAACCTTGCTTGTGGAGACTTGAGCACCAACTGTTCACTTAGTATTTTGTAAAATCCCTGCAATAACCATGGTACTAAATGCTGTTCTTAGCTTTGTAGTTTGGGAAATCTCAAATCTTTTAAAGCCATCATCAAAATCTGTGGGTAAAACTTAAAAAATTTTAGTTGACCAATTTAAAGGGGAAAAAATGGCTTTCACCTGAAAATTTAAGTCTTGATTTTTCTGGTACACATTTTAAGTTATATCAGACTAAGGTCTGAATAGTTAGTGATTTTATTTTTGTGGTTTTATCAGTTAAAGGCCAATAAATTTTAAAAACAGTTTCTAGAATAGGTTCTTAGTGTAAGTATAAATTAAGTTACCTGCCTAAGTATTTGCTATGACAATCCTTTTTTTGGTTTTTTTGGGTTTTTTTTTTTGTTTATTTGTTTTTTAATTTCAGGCCTTACATAATTGTCAAGAAGCAAAAACCTGCAGTTACAAACAAGCATATGGAAGAACTGGCTCAGGGATACAGGTACACAATTCGAGTAGACTATATTCCTCTTCACCAAGTAAATCCTGTGTGAAGGTGCTTCAGTCAGTCAGTGTTTCACAGTGTTGGGGTTAGCTAATTAGAGAAGTCTGCTCTCCTGTATAAATTCATAATCTCTGTGCTGGAGATTTTAAGTCAAATTAAGGCTGGTGTTCTTATTTTGTTACTGCTGTGAGATTCAGTGAGTGTACAGAATAAATACATCTCACAGCCTCAAAGGCAAGTAGAAGGTTTGAGGCAGTATCATTCTCCTGACTGAAAAATCAAGTACCTCACAGAAGTATCAACCACCCCAAAGTAGGTGCATTCAGAGTTTTTGAAAATACTTGCAAATTCTTAGTTTATGTATTTTTAAAAAAGCCCCACACTTAACACAAAGGCATTTAAATTTAGCTCTAATTAAATTTCACAAAACTATCACAAAAAAAGTGATTATCCTTATATTTGCCTACATTTACAGTGATTATGAGTACATATGGGAAGATTTTATTTAGTTGTTCAAGTAAGTAATCTGTCAGACTGTGAAGCAGTGAATGTGCAACAGGATTAATTAAAAAAACACATTTTTCTTCAGTGTGTAATATACACAGAATTTCACATGTAGAAGTATTTATCTGGTTTAACTTTACATGTTACATTCCTTTAATACATGTACTAAGTATTTTATGTTTGCAGAAATATGAGACAGTACTTCTAATGTAATTTTTAATTTATCTGTAGGAATTTTGAAGACTTCTTGCATGAAGGCCTCGTCGAATATTTGGATGTGAATGAAGAAAATGACTGTAACATTGCCCTGTATGAAAATACAATCAATAAGTAAGTATGCATTCAGTAACTGGTACAGGAAAAACTTCCATAGGGTGACTCTCTGAAATACAAACATGTAAATAATGTTGCTGTTTTCACATGTACACACTGCTCCCTTGCTAATGGTTGAAACTACTCTAGATGAAACCCAAAGAAAGCAATCTGTCTGCACACATCCTAAATTATCCATGGGAAGTTACAAAAAATGGTTCAGATTTTGGGAGTTCTTTTCCTGCTACTAACTCTCAAAAATATTAAATACTTAAAGGTATATTCTTTCTTTTCCTGGATGTGGCTCTTTTTTTTGTTCTGATCATTGGGATGCTCATCATAAATAATTTTATCCAATAGGTATCCAGAAGGCAAATGGTTCCACATGTTATTTGATTATCTTAGCATATCATGATTGTTTGGAAATTTCTTTTCTGGCTATAAAGGGACCTTAAATGCCCAGCTTACAGTAAGTGGAGTGCTGGAAAGAGACCTTCCCTTTGACTTTTGCATGTATAATAGGCCCCAATAAAAATGTCTGCATCATTCTGTGTGTTCTTTATCACACATCTTAAAACTATTTTTGATATGTGATTTTAATTCAGAAAGATTTCCAGGTCTGTTGTTTTCCACATATTTGAAGGACCTTTGCTGCAACTTTTTTTACTCTTGTCTTCTGCCTGTGATTAAAGAGCCCACATTAAAGGAAGAATTCTTTTAAATTTTTCAGTCCTCCTATCTTTTTAATGTTTCTCTGACAATATCCTGTAAACTGAAGGCCAAATATGAAATGCTAGGAGTTATCTCCGTGAAATGTTTGATCAGCAGATTTATGCAGAAAATTCTTTTTCTAAATAATCTGTCCTGGTCAAGTACTCCTGCAAGCTAATAGAAATACATCACTGTTTTCAGTGGAGCTGGGTGAGCCTTTCAATTATCTTTAACCTTTGCTAAATGTAATGCATTAACTCTGCTAATTAAATTGCCTTGCTCCTACCCAGGCTTTTGAAGACTTTATCACTTTAAGAAATTACTCTTGCATGCTCTTGACTGAGTTCTGTATACATGAGCAAAGAAGAGCAGACACAATTGCTGTCATTTGTGCCAAAATTAAATAACTTCCACAAAGCACTAGAGCTGAAAATTTAAATTACAGGACAACTGACTCAGCTAGAAAGGTTAATGGGCATCTATCACATGAAATCATTGTTTAGTCCAAAAGAGGAGGAGAAAGTGACCTTCCAGTGGACCAGTGTGAGGAAAGGACTCCGCAACAACTGCCAGGAAGCTCAGAAAATTCTTGTATGGTCCATCAATTGTCTTGAGTTTGGCTTCAATGCTAACAGTG
This sequence comes from Hylia prasina, assembly GCA_013397195.1. Classification (NCBI taxonomy): domain Eukaryota; kingdom Metazoa; phylum Chordata; class Aves; order Passeriformes; family Sylviidae; genus Hylia; species Hylia prasina. Next base: position 287,693 of record VYXD01014879.1, on the reverse strand, counting down.
GCTAACAGGTGCCATAAGTATCTGAGCTTGCATCGTATGAGCACATTGCTCCTTGTGTTTGGTAATGATACTCTCTGTATCCTGAATAGTTGTGTACCCTTTCCCCAGATGATCATCTTGCATTTTAAATGGTGTGACCATGTTGGTACAGCTTGTTCTGCTAATGCAACTCATACAACCCACTATTTGAAGTATGCCACTAACATTCCAGCTTTTGTAACATAGGCTTCTTTTAGCTACAGTATCTTCTCTTTACCTTTCCAATCAATTAGATGGGTTTTCTTTGGCATATTTGACTAATGCCTTCAGTTTCTTCCTTCCTTGTAACTCTGTTTTTCAAACTCAGGACGTTGCCTTTCTTTTTTGGGCCTGGTTCTGGCAGTGGCATTTTTGACCTGCAGAAATTGAGCTGCCCTGTGAAGTTTGAAGGTCTCCCATTAGCACTCTGGAATACTTCATAAGATAGTAGGATCTGTGCAGGTTACATAGTCTCTGGTTGAAATGGGATTGACCTCAATGAAAGAAGACATTTGTTGAATACCCTATATGCAAATGTATATCTACTTTCATGCACTTAGACCCTCTGAAGAAATATGCAAACTTCACTATCACTGAGTCTCAAGCCTCTGGTTTTATTGTTTGAAAAGTGTTAGCAGTTATGTGAAGTTCTGCAGAATGGGGGAGCAGTCTCTGCTTTAAGTTTGCTACTGGCTCTTGAGACCATTTTTCAATTTCTTGACTGCAGTTAGGATTGTCCCATTAGTATTTTCTTAGGACAGGCTTTAGATAACATAACTGCTTTTTACCAAATGGAGAAAGTAGTGGCTGTCCTCTGGCCAGCAGGTGATTTTTAGGTTGTTCAGGTATATTTGTGATTTATAAAGATTTCTAGGACTGACAGTTTCATTGTCGTAATCCTCAGGATTTCCAGATCTGGGGTTTTTTAGCTTTCAGATTTCATTATTTTTTTCCAGTAGTACATATATTGTTTATCTGAGTTCCTGCTGCCACTTGTCTTCAGTCTGTATGTGCTTGTGGGTAATTCCTTAGCCATTTTTAGCTTACAGTGCTTGGCTGTCTTTTGAGTGTTGCCAGAATAAAGACTTTCCTGTCACTTCCTTGGCAAGATGCTAAAGTTTAGTAACCAAATTTATTTAAATAATTAAAGTCTTCCAAAAGACTTCCAAGAGAAGTCAAACATTAAAGATGAGATTTTTAGAATGCATTGGGTTTAGGTGTCTGGGAGAAGCAATGTATGCATAAACCCAAGCTCTCCCTAATAAATCCAGGACATGAAAGATAGGCTTTGAATAGGTTTAGTTATAATCATCTGTATTTCATAATTCCTCACTTCCTAATTACTTATCTTGATTTACATTCATAGGTGCTCCAGCCAAGCTTTATTGTACACTTGATTCTTTGTTATTAGTCTCTCCACTTGCATCCCATTGCATGCTATGATTTGTCCTTGTTGAGCGTGGACTTTCTCTTCTGAAGCTCATGCCAGATAGAACAAATTGTCTCTCTGTCTTTACTCCTTTTCCCTGTCTTTTTCTCATCAGTACTGTCTTTTAACAACATAATCACTCCCAAAATATTTGCGGAGCTTTTCAAATAGTGTTGTATTATGTCATGTACCTATGGCACTGGATCTGGTTTGGAGACAGATGTTTTCTCTTTAACTGATATAGCTGACCTTGGAAAACTAAAACCATCTTTTTAATACCTGAATCTGTTGTGCTCTACCTTCTTCCATCTCCCCAGTGGATTTCTGGATCTCTGAGATTAGTAATTTGATGAGGAGGGCTCTCATTACATAAGACATTCCTTAAGGCGTTTTGGGTCTTACTATGTAAACTGATGTTTTGTTGTCTTACTGAGCTCCCTCAGGTTGTCATTATCTGGAGGCTTTTCCTCCATTATGGAATTTCATAAAACCTGATTTATTTCTCCTTTGTTTATTTTCATGTGGAAACAAAGGCAAAAGAAAGTTGTCGGGTTTTTGTAATAAAAATTAAAATCCTGTAGTGAATCCATGTTTTGAGGTCCTACCGACTTACATTCTCCTGAACAGAATTGAATTTCAAGTGTTATGAGATACTGCTAAATTAAATAAACTCTACTGAAGTTGTTTGTTCACAAGCCTGCCATAATGGGTGCTTCTGCTTTTAAGAGATACAACCCATTTGGAGATTGAGCCTTTCACGCTTCTGGGTGTCTGCGCTGGGCTGATTCCATATCCTCACCACAACCAGTCTCCAAGAAACACTTACCAGTGTGCCATGGGGAAACAAGCCATGGGTAAGACTTCACTTTTTATTCCTCTTTGAAGTGTTACGTAGTTTTTGAATCTGTGTACCAAAAATGACAAACAAAAATTCTTTCTTTCCTGGTTCACATAAAAGTATTGCTAGGAAAAGTAAAAGAGCACTTCTTTAGCTTTGAGAAAAACACAGTTCACCTCTGAAACTTGGAAACATTAATGTGAAAAAAGTACCCATCAGTTTTACTTGATGAAGACTATATCTACAGTTCTTAACACTTAAAAGAAAATTTTAATAAACTGGGACATTTTCTATTGGGTTTTATTGGAAATCATCATGACTTTCAAGTTTCCAGCATAGCTGCAGGTTTGGCAGAGTAGGGGTTTTTTTCTCTTTATGCTGCAATGTGCTTTTCCAGACAAAAAGGAGTTAAAAAGTGTTCTCACAAAGAGAGACAGAGCGGAGATTGAGGAGCATTTCTTTGACTGGTTGAGTAAGTGTCCTAAAAATAAATACATCAATAGTTAACATTGGCATCAGAGAATAAGAAGAATCAAGTGTGAAAGAGAGTGGTTAGTTACTTGAACACTTTCCACAGCCATAGTTTAGATTTTGCGCTTTTGCTGATTTGGATGAAAAGAGCAAGTACTGAAACAAAATTAATTTTCTGATTACTGTTATTTCATTTGACAGTGTCATATATGGTCATGGAAACCCAACTGTTTTGTAAATTTGCTGCTGGGGGTAATTGACAGCAGTTAAGTTCTAATCCTTTCTTTAATACTCAGCAAAACTAGCATTAAAGTGTCCAAGTCTGTGGCCTGTGATCAAGGCAGAGGAGCCTGAGCAGTCATACATCAATTCAGACAGCTGCATTCAGACTGGTGCTTTACAGGCTGGTTTCATGGCTTATATTGATGGCTTGCTTGCAAGTCGGGAGCTACGGAAGCACAACTCTGTCGCATGAAGAAATTGCCACTTCAGTTAGGTTTACTAAACCGTTTATTTCATGCAGTGTGTTCAAAGCTGAAACACTGCACCTTTTGTGAGACTTCTCCAGCAGAATTATTAGAAAAGTAACTGCCTTATGTTGGACCATCATGTTGAGCACATGAAAACAGAAAATAGCAAGATGCGTGTTCTCTATTTAAATTAAATTAAAAAAAAAAAAGAGTGGGTGGGTGGAAAGAGGAGCGATGCAATCTTTTTCCTTACATTTCTCCCCCATCCCATTATCTTTCCCCCACCCCTGAGTCTCTATTTTATGACTATTAGTCTCAGAAGGTTTGGTTAGTTACCACACACAGTTAAGCAGGATCAGTGTGTACAGAAAGCCAATTCAGTATCTGTGGAGTTCTTTTGTAGTTTTCTGTGTGAAGGTTTTTTTCCCCGTTTTGTTTTGAGTGTCATTTGCAATTCATTGTCTGTGTTTTCTGAGGTTGGTGTATTCAGCTGCTTTGACCCTAGGTCTTGCACATTTAGCTCCTTGGATACAATCCTCTGACGTTCCTGCTGACGCTAGGAACACAAAAGCCATTGAATATCTTGAGCAATAAAAAAGCCTTTGTTTCAGTTTGTTATGACAAAACACCTGACTCAAAGAAAAAGCAGCTAGATAAAAGTAAATTTTTAAAGTTGGCACATGACTTGAGCTATGTTTTGCTCTGTCTGAAGTATCTGCAAACACCTGAAGCTTTTTGTAATAACTGCTTTAAAAATAGCCACCATAAGTGGCAATATGTAGGGGCAGAGTAGATTTTTCTCTAAGCTTATTGATCAGATGAGACCTAGAGGGTATTCCTGAAACACTACACATACTTTTTTCTGTTTATTTTTAGTGAAGAGACGTGATGTAGTGCTTCCAACCCTAACCTTTAAGTAACCATCCACCTTTATTCCTTTCTTTCTCCATACTGAAATTGCAGAGCAGCTCCTCATCCAACACGGCATGTGGGAAGTCTCATGTCCAAGTCCTCTGTGTCACTCCCTGGACTGTCAAAACCTGGGGCAGTGAAGGGAGCCTGGGGTTCAGAATGGGAGAGGAGGGCCTTGTGCTTGTCAAGACTGACCCACCCCCTCTGGCCACATCACAGGGCTATGCCAGCAGCTTTGGACAGTATTTTCTTTTTTATGTCTCTTTTTTAAGCACCATCAAGCTAAGGAAAGGTGTGAAAGCACAAGTAAGTGGAGAGTGGACATCAGAGATTGCAATGAGGTCTGTAATCCAGTGTTCCTGACAAGTGTTAGTGAAATAGTGATGTTTCTTCTGGAGAGCATTACATGTCCTGAAAAATACCTCCCTTTCAGGGGTAGGCGAGTCAACCTGTTGGAGGACTAGAGCTGCACTTAATGACCAAACTGGATTTCAGTAAAATTAAATTGAAACTAAATCCCGCACTTTTGGCATGGATTATTTACCATATGTCACAAGGTTGAACTATAAGAGTGAGAGGAACTTAGGTAGTAAATACGGCAGCAGCAGCAAAGACCTCAGGTGAATCTTCAGTGTTGAAACATTTCAGTGCAAGGTTAACAGTTGTAGCTTAAAATCGCAGAAGTACTTAGGATGAAAATACAGGAGTCTGTACTGCTTGCTTTTCATGTGTTGGTAAAATAATGCTTAAGAGGATCAAGGGTTTCTACAGTTAGAGAAATAGTTCTAAACTGAGCTTTTTAATTCCATTAAGACATAAAAACGTAGTCAGTTTTACACGTTGTACATCTGTGACTGTAAAAACCCAATATGAGGAATGAAAACATACAGTTTTCCTGCCAGTAACCCCCCATATTGCACATGCACGTATGCTGTTGTGTAAGTGATGTGTGGGTACACAAAGCAAGCTGTACACACTCACAACCCAACTGTGCACTGCAGCTTCAACCCAAGTGAGAAAATGTTGAGTAAGGAAAGCAAGGTTTGGCTGTTGATTGTTACTTTAACCTCTGAAAGAAAAGGAAGGGGACAGGTGTAGGTGGGTGAGAGCTTTGTTGTAGAAGTTTATCATGAAGCAAAAACTTCGATATTGCAAAAAAAGCCTCTTACTGTATCATGTACTTTCTGCTTTGCTTCTGTGAATTAGCAAAGCTCTTTATATACTGCTCTGCCTTATACTATAGCCAGCTGAATGTGTTAAAATTGAGTTGGGAAGATAAATATGCTTCTAGGAACTGAGTGCTGGTGCGTTTTGACAGTTGCGAAAGCTCTTTGGTAGCCTGAGAGGCAGAGTCCTCCCAGATTTTGTACAGCTAGCCTAGGGGCACAGAATCTAAACAAACCTGAAAACAAAACCAGCTGTTGCTGGTCATCACAGCTGGATCTGGGTGCACTGTGGTCACAGCTCTGTTCTGCCACTGCTCTTTGAGCAGTGTTTGTGCTCTGCGACACGACCTCATTTTGACACCTCTCCTCTCCTTGGTAGTAGGCACAGCAGTGCTGAGGCAGAAATGGTCTGTCTCTCCTCCCCCCACCTCCAAAATTACCCATCATCTTTTTAACCCGCTCCTTAGTCTTTCTACTGTGAAAGGAGTATTTCATATACTTAACATCCAGATCACTTAATGCATGTTCTGTGAGAATCTGTCTGAGTCAGAGCCCCCTCTGCAAGGTTAATCACAGCATTTAAAAAATGTACTTCCTCTCTTGCTTTGTGCTCCTATAAAGGGACAGAATCATAGAAAATCCATAGTGAAAACTGGGGAAATACAGAATTACAGCAATTCTTTTCTTGGCGTGTGCAGTAATAGCCCTTTTGGCTCAAGTAGATTGATTTCTGTATCCTTGTTCATTTTGATTGTACAGTTTAATGTTGTAAGTGATACACCAGAGAATTGGATTAATGCTTATTTTAGCTGGCTGTTTGATCTGGTGAGTTCTCAAAACTTTCAGCTCTAAAATAACAATGCTTCATTTATGCTACAAAATAGATAGTGTTTTTATAGTGATTATTTCACGCTAAAGGATACTCAAATGATATTTAAAAAGGAAAAAAAAAACCTGTCACGAAATGAAAAAAAAGGAAAGAATGCACACGTGCATTCACAATATATCAAGTACTGAGAAAAGCAAGAAAATGATCTTTGTTGTATCTAGGTCAACCTTGTGTGTTTTGCTTTAACCAGGGCTAATTACCAATGAAAAAAAATTGGTTCTTGCTGTTGGGATAATTATAAATGTGAGCCATTGAGAGCAGGGTTTGTTATGGTGAACTTGAATTATACTTTACTTCTGCTTGGTTGTTTGGCTGGAGCAAACAAGGGCTCTGTTCTTTGAGAGAGAAAGCAGAAATAAAGCTAGTGACTTACTTCATTTCAGCACCCACACAGAGGGCTCATCTCAACACACCAGTCCTCTGAAGAGAGCTGTTGCTTTATTTTTAATAAGCAGATTGTGGCTTCAGGCTGTGGTTTCTTAGCCCAGTTTAGAGAAAGCATTATTTGTATGACCATTAAATCCCAGCAATTAGAAATAATATTGCTCATATATGGCATGTTTTTTGGCTAATTTATTTCATTTGTGCTCTGGAATCACTCTCTAACCAGTTTCTTTCCTGCCCTGTAGGATATCTGTCATTGATATATATGTATATGTATATGTTTTCCATTTGATACAGCATTCATCTCCTGAATAATAGCCTGAATATAGTTTATTATTGAGGCTGAAAATCTCAGTAATGTCAGTTGCTCCTGGCTCCCAGACAGTAGCAGTTCTGTTAGGCTTATCTGAACCTTTGATAAAAATGCCAGTTTTGAGATACGTGACACATCTGAAGATAAATCATTTGCATTACCTGAAATGTGTAGAAGTGTCATCTGAAATCCTTGATATACAGTGGACAGATTATTACTGGGGTGTAAAGGACACCCTTAAAGTCTAAAAGAGAAAAGTCATGCTCCAAACTTCATCCTGTCTTATCATCCCTAACCAGCGAACGATAGCAGGTGTAGCATACAAGCATATCAGAGGAGAAAAAAATTGCAAACAGTTTGAAAGTTAAGTTTGGCATAACTTTCTCTTGGAAAGATTTCTCTCAACATCAGGAAAATGTACCTATCGGTGAAACATTCAGGCTGAGCTTCACTGCAACCTATCCTGAAAGCACATAAATTCTAGATGCAGAGGGGAATAATGGTCTAAGCCTCTTAAGTTTTTAATTTGGCAGTATATTTTCCTGTCTGTATACTGGGAAAACCAGGGGGTTAAGTCAAAAGTACAATGGGAACAATGTCTAACTGAATTCTCAGAGCGTATCAGAAATAGTAGGGCCTTCAGGTGGTGGGCCTTGCAGAGTGGGACTGCAACAGTCTTCAGTTTTGTCCTACCAGCTTGTGTCTTACTGGAGACAAAAAATACTGTTCAAAGATGATTCATTTCCTTATACAAGAAAAAGACAGAAAGACAACAGCTTAAAAGCGAGAGACAAGTTAAGCCTGTCAACTCTACCAGATTTTTCTTGTAATTTGAAAATGCCGTGCCTGTGTCATTGAATGCTTTGTGCTCCACCTGGGAAGATCCAGGCCAGGGGTAACAGTTCATTTTCAGACAGCAGCTGTTAAGCTCTCTCCATTCTTGTCCTTGGGACGGGTAGACCTGTTGCAGTCTAGGAGGGCGAGCCTAGTGCCAAGGATGCCAAGGACAAGGTAGGTCTTCAGAAATGCCTCATGTTAGAGTTTGATTTTCTACATTTAATGTAACTGGGAATTGCAGGTAGATGCATGTAAAATGTGAAGCTGACCTCCCCAGTGAGCAGGTTTGTGTTCAGATATCCTTCCTGATACACCGACTGCCTTGACCTTTCCAAGAAAGCAGCCAGACTCTGAAACTGCAGGACAAAATGGAAAGGTTTTGAAAGACTTACATCCTAAGGACAAAGTACTGCTGAATATTTAACACATAAAACTTTAAAATGTTAACTTTTCAGACTGTAAGTTCTTAATTGCTTAGGGGCATAGCATAGTCCTGGTATAGTAAACTCCAATAACATATGGTTGCCTTAACTTTTGTTCTGCTACACAACGGTTTATGTTTCCCTGCTGGGTGTTAATTATTTTTTCCTCAGATTTCAGGAGACATTTTGGCATTCTGATGGGACAGGGCCAAAAATTTCAGTCTCAAGCTGGGAGGTCTATACAAAGGGTTGAATTCTGAACTGTAAATTTAAAATTAATTCCTTGTAAAAAGACAAATATAGAAGTGGACTTCTACTGTAGTCTTTCTATCAATGGTGCTTCTAATTTCAGAAAGTAAATCACTCGTGGCTGCTGCTAGTGGTATGCTTTTTTAATACTTTGTCCCATTCTAACACAGGCTGCTATTGAACTAGCTAGTGCCCGAAAAAGGAAGGAAATATGATGTTGAAGATGAAGAGCTTGATCCACAGTTTCTCTTGAACTCAGTGATAGTCTTTCTGATGATTGTTATGAAATTTTGGATCAGGTCTCTAAAACACAAGCTGAACTCCAAAAAAAACCCCAAACCCAATGGCTATGAGAACAATAAAAGCAAACTTCATGCTTGCAGGATTCAGTGTTGTGATTAAAAAAAAATTCTGTATTTAATCAAATACAGACTATTTTATTTCTTTTGTTGTTGTTCTTTTTATATTGATGCTTATGTTTTCTCTGTTCAAGAGAAAATAAATAATTTTTTCTGGGAGCTTAAATTAAGAAACTACTTATATATTTATTTAAGAATAATAATGTGGTTTGGGTTCTTTTATTATTTTTCCCCTTACTTTCTTGAAGAATTGCTATGTGAATTTAATTAATTTGCTTTTTGGTAATTTTTGGTAATTTTTAGCCAAAGCATTTCTAGAAAACTCACTAATGTTCACAGTTTTTTGTTTTTCTTTTGCATGCAGGTACTATTGGATACAATCAAAGAAACAGGATAGATACTCTGATGTATCTCCTTGCCTATCCACAAAAGCCAATGGTAAAAACAAAAACAATAGAACTGATAGATTTTGAGAAACTCCCTGCTGGACAGAATGCCACAGTGGCTGTGATGAGCTACAGTGGCTACGATATTGAAGATGCTCTTGTCTTAAATAAGGCCTCTTTGGACAGAGGTAAGATCCACCAACTCTTTCCCACTTCTCCAGTGTGTGTTCCAGTCTATATTCTAATAGACTTGTTTTCTCATAGTGTTACCCTGTAATAAGTTTTATTGCAGTTACAAGCATTAGATTTCCAGTTAAGAAACTGAATTCCCAAACTGTTTTGAATACTTTTGCTTGTTTTCTGTATGATTAGTGATTGTAACTCCATGCATACAATAGTGTGGTGAAGTTGCCAACGTGGATATAAACTTCTGAGCCTGGATATTATAAGAAAATATGGCTAACTTCTGACCTCAAATAAAAACGTGTAAATACTTAGTTTACAAAACCATAAAGCATGAGTTAATCTGTTCTGTAGGGCTTGGTTTTTAGTTGCTCTACCTGAACCTCTGTTCATTTCTAGGAGAGATCTCATTATTTGCACCAGTAACAAAAGCAGTAGATGAAATTAGACTTGTGAATGTATTTAGGAAAGAAATAGAACCCAAGGCAGTTTGTGTCTTTGTGAGCTTGGTGTGCTGGGGCAGCAGTAGCAGTGTTGCCTACTTTCTGAGAGAAAATAGTATTATTGTCTAAAGCAAAATAATTTAGTGTTTATTCAGAGCTAAATTAATGACCTTCTTCCTTAAATAAATACCCAATCTGTGGTGCAGTGTATTTTAAGTAAAAGTACAATCCCACCAAAAGGAAGGTTAACTAACAGAGACCCATGTGCAGGTCTAGCCTGTCTCACTCTCTCCTTCAGCATTTCATGTTAATGCTGCTGAGGGGTGAAGGAGAGTTGCCTGAAAACTTAGTTTCTCTTCTCTCCCTTTTCTAAATAAATTCCTTTGAGAGCAGGCACAGTGCAGTGATCAAATTGGTTTTAGTTTCGGGTGGCCAAAATCAGATTCTTCCATCACCTTATTCACACCCCCCCCTCAACTCCCTTCCTCCTAGTTGCTAGGCAGCAATAATAGTATTCCTAGACATGTATCTTTGGCATTAATGTCTGCTGCATTTAATTTATGCCTCCTTTTCTAAAACAACAACAGGCATGATTTAAAACTGAATGTTTTCTTTTCTGGTAGACTGGTAACATTTACAGAGAGAGCTGTGGTGCTTGTCAGGAATTACTTGACATAATCTGAAGATACAGATGTACAGTATGTGGCCACAACCACCTTTCAAATGAACTAAAATAACACAGGATTATTAGCAAGCCTTGCTCTTGGCTCTCTGTAATTCTAAATGTGATTAAAGTCTTTAGTATCATGGTTAGTTGCTGTGCTTGGAGAGAAATTCTACTGATGCTACTTTTCTCATCTAAAAGCCACTTATTTCATAACAGTATATGTAATTTCAGGTGACAAAAAAAAGAATAATGGGTCGATTATACTAAACACTCAGTTAGTACTTTCCTGGTTGACTAGATTATGCCAGCCACAAACATGAGTAAAAGTTTAGGTTTTTTGGAACTCATAAAAGGAAGAGGTGCTCCTCTCACCCTATTACAGTCACTTCTCTCATGTTACGTCATCCTGGAGACCACCAAAATTATTCAAGAGATTTAGTGATGTCAAGAGAAATGATGTATGCATGTGTGTGCAGAGATACAGAAGCAGATTAGCACAGTTCAGAACTGGACTGTAGTCCAGTGTCTAAAAAAAGTAGCACACATGATCTGATGTTTAAGTTGTGCACCACTAGGTATCCACGTACAATGTTACGCATATTCAAGCCAATGAATAATGTAACTAATAAACATTTTATATTCCGTAGCTCAGATTTTATCCTGATTGTTTGTTATAAAGGATCTTTGAATTCCTAGGCAGATGAGTTTGTGTTCCATTTTAGGTTTTGGAAGGTGTCTTGTGTACAAGAATGCCAAGTGTACACTGAAGCGTTACACAAATCAGACATTTGATAAAGTGATGGGGCCGATGCTGGATGCAGCTACCCGGAAACCAATCTGGCGCCATGAGATTTTAGATGCTGATGGCATCTGCTCTCCAGGTAGGTCAAGCTGCATGTTCACTGATGGCATGTTCATAGTCAAAGTGAAAATTCATCTTCTGTCAGTATTTCTTGTGCACCTTGTTTTATACTTAGCATTTTGGGAGTTTTTTTGTCTTGATGATGACAGTATTGTGATGGAAAATTTTAAAAAGTTAGCTCCTGAAAGCAGCATGTTACCAGTCATTAGGGGGACTTTTGTACATGGAAAAAGTAGCTTTATATTTAAGTAGAAGAATGAGTTTTAATAATGTGAATCTACTGAAGCATTAGAATTTGTATTCTTATGTTCCCAAACTGGCCAGCTTTTAATATGGTAGGTTTTTCCCTACTGTTGTTTTCTTAAGGTCAGAGATAGAGTCCTTATTGTTTTGCTTTCTTGCATCAAAATCTCCTAGTTATCTAGATGTCAGTTAATGCAGTTGTTTGAGGAAGCAAAACCTTATGGTTTTAGCACTTCAGAAAGATGTTTGGAGAGAGATAAGAAAAACAAATAGAAATGTAAAGAGAGGTGTATAACTTTCCAATGGTAATAGATTTGAGAAAGAATCCTCACATACTGTCATCCTTTAGTTAGGAAATGGCTTAACAGATCTGCTAAGATCTAGTAAGAAAGGTGTTTTAAAGGGCACTAAACTTAATTCCATTATAGTAACACAATTGAGTCAATTTTGTTCTTTAACACATCACAATGGAGCTTTCAAAGTTAATTAAGAAAAAAAAGGCAAGAATCTTCTGAAGTATTAGGATAGATAGGACTGGGCTGGACTCCAGACCGAGACTGTTCTCAGCATGTAGGTAAAAACCTATTGGACATAGTTCATGTGGACAGAAGAGACAGGCTGAAGTTGAGTGTAATTTAGTGGAGGAGGTGGGAGGTAGATACTTGGCGTGCATTTATATCATTGGGCATCCTGATCTGGTTTTCAATTTAAAGTGCAGGATAAGGGAATGGAGCAGGGGAAAGCTATCTATGACACCAGTATCAATAGAAATATGTAAATACAAGGAGAGACTGACAGTAGTCTTGCGCAGCTGATTGTGGAATGATGGGCTGTCCCAAATTTAGGTGAGAATTTCTAAAATTTGTCAGTTCAGTTATGGCAAAGTTCCTGGTTAATTTTCTCCATGCTTAGAGCAGATGACTTCAGGAGCTTTTGTGCATTTGACCCGGGATATGTTGAATAGCTGTTCTCATAGTGCGCCCAGCAAGCAAGCTGTTCTGCTTTGGTTTACCAAAGAAAATTGGTTTAGTGATTCCCTTAGCATTCAATATTTAGTAAAACAACAGAGCATACTTCTTGCATGTTTCTCCCAGTTTGTCTTCCACCTTACTTTTAAAAAAAAAAACAAACAACTTAAAATGTATTTCTAACACAGCCAGATACATTTTCATGGTGCTTTTTCTTCTTGTTCTCTGTAGGTGAAAAAGTAGAAAATAAGCAAGTCCTTGTGAACAAATCTATGCCAACTGTGACCCAGACACCTCTGGAAGGAAGCAGTGTGCCTCAGCAGCCACAGTACAAAGATGTGCCAGTAACGTATGTTGAAATTTACCTTCAGAGCTGGGCAAATTACATGAAGGAAAGGTGTCTGAGAAAATATTCACTTCTAGAAAACTCCCTTCTTCAGCTATAACTGTATTTGGCTGTTGTTTAATTGAAGATCAAGAAATTGGCAATATATGAGGAAGCTTTTACTGTCAAGAAGAGCCCATGTGAAAAAAACCATACCTTGTCCTTTACAAGTTCAGCTTAATTCTCCCTTAGTTTCGATTGCAACTCCTAAAACCATTCTTTTCCAGAAACATGCTGTACTCTGGAACTTATATGTAAATATATTTGTATAAATATAAAATCCTTTTTCCTCATATGTAAGTTCCATAAATATTACAGTTTGGTCAGAAGCTTACCAAGACACAGATAGTTGTCTGTAACTTGTGTTTGGTTCATAGAAGTAAAACCAATGTTTTGGCTTCTTTTACCAGCTACAAAGGTGCCACTGATTCTTACATTGAAAAAGTAATGATTTCATCAAATGCAGAGGATGCTTTCTTGATCAAAATGTTGCTGAGGCAAACCAGACGTCCAGAAATTGGAGATAAATTTAGCAGTCGTCATGGGCAGAAAGGTAAAGGACACACTTAATAAAAATAAATTCATGTTGTAAATGCCTACTATATGTACATAATGTATGTTCCCATTGACTGGTTTAGATCTTTCAGATCCCTTTGCGATCCTGTCCTAATAATTCTGGCCAGGTGTAACTGAAGTGTAAGGCTGCATGCCTGCTGTGAGATGCAGAGCTAACCACAATAATCCACATTTCTGTGGTGGTCAGGACATCTACCTACAGCAGACCTGTCAATCAGAAGAGGTAAAATGAGTGCAGAAGGCAGTAGTTATCACAGTAACAGCTGTTACCAGATACTGCCTGAAGTTTGTGTTACCTATGCCTTTCTCAGTCTCTCAGACATCCAGCTCTCTGCAAGATCACCTGTAATTTCACAGTGTCTTTCCACACACCCATAAAGCTGGTTTTCGAAACTCTATATTCTCAGGAAATACTACTATTGTTTCTGTTGTTATTCAGGAAGAGAAACACTTTTGATGAGCATTGAAATGTTTTTTCTGATTGTATTTTCAAGATGGTTTTTTGATCTAAAAATACAAAGTTATTCCCACTGAATTCCCAAGTGATTTGGGAATCACTACTGTTGAAGGTTTCAAGAAAGTAAAGAAGCAGCATTACATACTTGACTTTCCTTATAAAACTGAGTCTGGTTCTTGCACTGCAGCCTTATAGGATAGTTATGATAAGTGAGAGAAGGAAGACCATTAGCTTCAGCAGCAACCAGGAGTTGAGCAATTGAAATGTTCAGCTGCTCCATTCTTCCTCTTCTCAGGGAAGATCGTCCTTCAGGATGATTTCATGTAGATTCTCTTTCACATACTTTTCCAGTCTCATACACAATGAAGTTGTGCAGTGCTTAAAAATTTAGGAGCATTGTTAGAGCAATGCCTATTTCTTGATACAGTTTCAGCTTTGTCTAATTAAACCCTTCTCCTTGTAAGTGGTATGCAGTATTTTAGCAGAAGGTTATTATATAACAATGCAATCAGTACTGTGCAGGACAGATTTTCTTATTAGAATTAAAAACAAAGGCCTCCAAATTATATTAAAGAAGCTGCTTGGTTAATCATGATAAATATTTATAGGGATTTGCCTGAAAATTTTAAGGAGGTAGGTTTTTTCTCCTAGTTTGGGCTCTTAATGTGCACCTGTTGGAATAGTTGAACAGAATGTGAATGAACTTTTTTTCATATCCCTCCAAAAATGGATAAAAAGAGTGCTCCACAAATGTAGAACCATGAATGGAAGTGGAAGAATGACAGAAGGAAATAGAATTGTGCCAAGCAGGCTACAGGATGGCTTTAGGGTGCTAAGGACCTTCCATATGACAAAATGCACATAAGACATCTCACAATGTAGAGCAAGCAACTACCTGTGGAAATCCCATGGTAGTGAAAGGCAATGTCCTAAATGCTATGGGAAACTTTGAGGGCACCCACAATTATGCCTGGCATTGCATCAGGTTAACAATGGCTGATCACCCTGTATCTGTGCTTGGGACAGTAATAATCATCATCATCATCTGCCGAACCCAGATATTATTTAGAATGTCCTTTTCAGCTTGATTTTGGAGATATGAGTGGGAACATTGCAACAGTTGTGTTACAGAGTTTGCAGGTATGTGCCTGTGGCTGTCCCATGCATCAAACTGTAGTAATAATCCTTTGTGATGAGGGGAGTGATCATATTCCAAATTATTACATTTTATTAGGACTCATAGCCTTCCTGGCAGTAAACCTCTCAGTTCACTGCCCTGTAGTGCATTATAGAAGATGTTACGGTACATGGGAGAAAGGAGAAATATGGAGAAGATGCATTTGATAGATACTAAGAAAAAATACTGACAAGAACAGTGCAGTTCACTGTTTTGCAGTTTAACTATACAGTGAAGAAGCCAATACTGACAATAGCAGAACTGGAGAAAAGGCATGAAGAGGAAAGTGAAAACCTCCTTTGACAGCTTTATAATATTGCATCTGGTATCATCCTCTGACATCAAACTGGGGAAGGGTCAGTCATATCAAAAGAATATAAACAATCGTGAAACAGAAATCATAATACTAACAGTTTAACTTTTTCTATTGGGAGGATTTTTAATTAGTTCTGAATTCATTCATCTTGGTCTGAATGTAGGCAATTATGACTTCAAGTTTCATTTGTGACTGGTAGCTTTAAACCTGCCATAGGGCCATTTAAACATATAATGAGCTTAAACTAGCATGTACCTTGGTTCAGTGAGAAGGAGAGGAAACATTTGTCTGTCTGCATTGTCAGTCTTTTTTGTGAAATACATTTATTTTCTAGAAGGAATGCATGGAGATGAGATTTGATTTCCTGAAATTGTGGTAGTAGTGGGGTTTAAATAATTAAATATGTGCAAAATAAGAGATTGCACAAACCACATCCTTTTTGATGGTCTTTTTCCTGTATTCCAAATTGATTTGTATTTCAAAGCTGTGCTTTGTCACTGGAGCAGAAGGAAGCAGAGTAAGGGAATTAGAAAGTGTCTGGGATACAACAGATTAAATCTCACAAACCAGCTTTAGCCTTTTGTTACAGAAAAGCCTTTCGTTAAATATGTAGGTAGATTTTGTAGGCCTCTGTAATAATACAGATCTATGTCACTGCCTCTGTATTTGCTGCCTTCTTTGTGTCCTCTCACATGTCAACATGGTATTGACAAGGGTCACCACTTCTGGCCTGTCCACCACACCCTCCTTTCACACGAGTCTGTGTTTTAAGTACACTCCTTCCAAACTGCCTGTAAAAGGTTGCCTGTCCTTCAAGGCCTCTCAAAAAGAAGTATATGGGGAGAAGGAAAAAAAAACCCAAACAAATGAGGCCACCATGTAATGATGGCAAATAAAGCAAATATTTTGCTTTATTTTAATATTCATCCTCAAACTGGATGTTGCAGTAAGATCTTTGGGATTGGGACTGTCTCTATAGTCTGTGAAGTCATTAAGCTTCTAGTGTCTCACAAATAAATCCTCTTTGGTAGTTATATATTTATCCTGAACTGCAGGACTTTGTTTTCACTATGTTGCAACATATATTTTCTAGAAGGATAAAAAACTCCTTTTTTTGGTTAATTATTTTGTTGTTTTAATCTTGTATTCTTCAAGCAAAGTCACTTTTCAAAGCACAGAAGGCAAAATGATTGTTAAGCTAAAGAAGCTTCATCTGAGTTCCATACAAAGTAAATTATTATATTTCCAGATTTCCTCTTGCTTTGCTACAAGTCACAATGAGGAAAAAGTTGGGCTCCTTTGATGTGAAGAAAAGCAATATAACACTTCTCTGAAAGAACATTTCTCAGTCTCTCATGTGAAAAAGGATTAACACCTCCAACAAAGGTCCTGTAGATCACAGAACTAAGCAGCAATACTGAACAGTATTCCTGAGGAGTGGAAAAACTGTATTTAAGCAAGAGATTGTTTGAACTGGCAAACAGAAGCTTTTTAATAGTTGAAGGTCTAAGATAAAGGATTAAACCTTTCTGAAGTATCTGCACTTAAACAACTCTAAAGACAAGGAAGCAAGTTTAAATTCATGAAAGATGGTCTTTGTTTTCCTAAATGAACCATGTTCTTTAGTGTCAAAACAAAATCCATTCACTGCATTATCAACTGCATAAACTTTATGACAATACCACTCATCTACCAAAGTCTGACCTTGCTTACTTTTTGAAATTTTTATTAGTTTGAGCATCTGCCATCTGCTTTCCTAACTTCATAGTGGAGATCAACTTCTTTTTTCCTTTTAATGGGCACTTGAACAGTACAGAGAAGCAGAACATTTAAAATAAAATATTGGTTTTAAATGGCTACTTGTGTCATTTCCCCCCCATGTTACAAATCAGAATTAGTACTTTATCTGTACTAGAACATCAGTGGGTTTATAGTAATTAAATGGTTGAAGTGGCATTAAAAAGAATTTCCTCTTAATCGACTGCAGGAATGTGGGATGACTAGTAGTTATTAGGCATCAGGGAAGGTAGGGATTTCTTACCATACTTTTATCTTCAGAAGTTGAATTTGAGAAAATGTCAGAATGCCATTAAAACTTCACATACTGTTTTTTCTATTTATTTTTAACAAAATCTCTGCTTAGCTTGCTGTCTTAAGAAGAAAATTACAGCATTTTTTATCTAAAGCAGCAAACAGGTAACCTTCTGACCTTTTCAGTAAATCCTCAACTGAACCTCTGAAATTTGGGTGATTTAGCATTTTATGGCACAGAATAAAAATCTCTAATTCTGTTTCCAAATAGTGTATCCTGAACACACATTTTATTAAGCTCTGACTCATTCAGCCATGTGTATTTTGTAAAGTTCCTATGGTTATTGTTTTACAATAGCTGCTTCCAAAAGCATTGTAAGGGTTTCAATTAATCAGCTCTTTGTGTGCTTCAGACTATGCAAATTTATCACATCAGACCATTCAGCAGCTCATGGGAAAGCAGTGTACAAACTGTATTGTCTTCTAGCACCTCCTCTCATTTAGAGTGATGTTTTTAATAAGAAAACTAATCAAGTTTACTTATGCATTATTTATCTGTTAATTTTAATTCTGTTCTTTACCTCTTATGTCAAATAGGATGCAGCAAGTGATATGATAGATCAGTGAATGATTCAATATTGAACAAAGCTTATGTGATGCAGCACTTTTTTGTTCCAGACTTCTTTTATGCTTAGTTAGCGAACAGAGTATGTAATTAGAGAGTTTTGAAGCAGCTGTACATTTTTTGTTCAGCCTTTAATTTTTGCAAATCTGTCACTTGTCCGTAACATACAGCACTGTGTTACAGCTACAACTTTGCTTAATTATGTGATGTTATCTTATGTCTCAAGAGTATTTCCGAATTCTGGCAAATCTGGCAAAGCTAAAATAGTTGCCTTTCAAGTCAGTTTTAGCTCTTTTACCACCGTATCATTAGAATGAGTAAACAAGCATGTTTAGTAATGCGCTTCTTTTTATCTCGCTGATAGAAACTGGTATTGCTGCTGCTTCTATTCACGTCGTCTCCTTTGCTCTCTAATGTCCCTCCTGCTGGTAGTAATTAGTTTTCTATATTGGGTTGTTTTGACTTATTTGATGATTTTTTTTTTCATTTGGCATGTGTGTGTATAGAAGGCACCTTATCGTAGCCTGGTGAAAAACATGCCCATACTGTTGTGTTCTGTCCCTGCCCCCTCCAGGCCACCCCCCTTCCCCCTCTGTCCTGAACCGAGCTTTTACAAGTCTGTCTGTGCTCGTGTTTGTCATCAAACTGTAAAAGCAAGCACACGAAAGGTACCAGCTCTGGAAACCTGAGTTTCTCCTGATTAGGAAAAGAAACTCAGACAAAAGTACAGGGGTGAGGGGCTCTTTATGCTGTCAGTGCCTTGTGGAGGTACATGGGTTTGAGATGCTGTCAGCATTGATGCTGATAGCGTGTGTAGGGCTGGGGGCCATTGTGCATAGTCAGGGGGCTGTCATTTATTGGCTGCCATACAATAGCATTGAAAAACACTGCCTATGGCTGTTTTATACTTGCATGTTAAACCACTGTGGATGTCTGATTTAAGGTTATTCTAATTTAAATTGTTACCCTTGCATTAAGTTGCCATGCTTATTAATCCACTTTTTTCCCTTTTTGATCTTGTAAAAGAATTTCTTTGCGTTTTCACTGATTTTCCTTCTAAGGTGACATTACAAAATTGATACACAGAAGTGGTTTTTTTCTATCATTTAATTTGTTTTTCAATTGAAAAGAAATTAGATTTAGCAAGTTGATAGATGCTTTCTTGATCAAGCACGTAACCGTCTTGTTAATCCACATTAAAAAACACATTTTGTTTTCTCTGCAGCCTTTTCTGGTTGTTAATTCTTAATTTTGGTCCCAAATGAGACACCAGAATGTATAGGTGAGAGCCATTCAGGCCCACTGCAGTACAGAATTTAGTCTCAGATTGTATTGCTCAATTCCAGATGCAGCATATAAAAATTGGGAGAGGAAGGGAAGTGAATGAAACCAAATTATTTAATGTGTCCTCTATGAATGCTGGGGATCAATTTTCATGTGATGTCTAAATCAGTAACAATTAAGAAATACTAACTTCTAGTAAGAGTCACAGAGCAAAACAGCCTCCTAGTTTGAGTGCACCTTATTTATGAACATTGTCTAGGGTGTAGTTGAGCAGCTCAGTTGTGAAATGCAGTTCATACTTGAACAGGGTTTGGAACTTGAGGCTGTTTTAAATCCAGCCTTCTCTTTACTGTTTTATTAGCCAGTTGCAAGTGATAATTCCATTTACATGGATTAATTCACTTGGTCATTTTTTTGCAGCTGTTGGCTTGCCTGGTACTGCTGTGCTGCAAAAACAAAACAAAACAAACAAACAAACAAACAAAAGTAGCAAATTCTGGAGCTTAAAGTGTAGACCTGCAAGTATTAGTTTTCTAAAGAGCTTCTGAAGGCAAGAGATAGCAAAATAAAATTAGGTTTACATTTTGAATTAATTGCAGTTACTTTGAGAAGTAGCATTGTATATAGGAGAGTGTCTTTCAGCTTTTTTAACAGTTGAATGAACTTTCTTAAAACATAGGGAAGAAGCATCTCTGTCCTCTAAATACACAGAGACATGCTATAGATCTGCTACAGGCTCAGCAACTTCTTAAAATACAGAAGCTTAAAACTGTGGCTTTGTAACTTTCCCTCTTTTTTTCTCTTTTCCTTTTTTTTATCCCCTCTGTAAAATAGAAACTTTATAAATGGCCTAGTGAGCTTCACATTTCTGGATTCTGTCTAAATATTTTGTTTTTAACTTCTAAGCTCATTATGCTGTCTTTGTGTTAACTTGTATTAAAATCTGTCAGCTATGACTGGTCTCATAACCACAGTCAGCGGACCAGAATAAGTTAATTATTTACTTGTGTCACTAGTGCTCTTCATATAATGAAATGCACAGCTGTGTTAGATCTGCAGTTGGGTGTGTAGGTCCTATTGTTACACAAGTCAGCAGAGGGTAGAAGCCGCTATGATGGAGAGCCCTCAGTTCTTTCTGCTGTTCTGCCTTTCTGTGTCGATTTCATGGATCTTTTATCATTCACTTTCACACAAAACAAACAACACAGTGGCTGTCTGCTATGGGAACCAGCTTGGCATATAAAAGGTTTTCAGAGCCTCAAGTAATTTTAAGTTAGCTAAGATTTAATTCTTGGTTTACAGGTGCCATGAAGTCCAGATACAGCCTAATGTTTTCTTAGATGTAAATGAAAATAAGGCAGAACGTATGCACAATAATACACATATAACAGAGAATTTATGTATAAAATTTTAGGACAAAAAAAAGCTGTGCAAGGAAGAGGTAGTGGGCTGGTTTGAGTTGATTTTTTTTTTTTTTTAAATTTTCAACAAATGATTGCTGCTTGGCAGGGAGGGCTAGAAGGATGTTATTGATTTATCATAGTAGAACAATGAAAATTAGTTTCAATAGGTTTAAAAACTAAATACAACAGCACACACCCCCTTGCCCCATACATTTTTTTTTCTGTTCCCTTCCCCCATACTTACCATTCTCATTCTATTAACTACTGTCCCATACACCTATTCCTGTCTTGCTTGGACAGTGGAAGAGGAGCTCCCTCCTGAGCAGACGCCGATATCCCCCTGTGAACTGGCTGGTCGGGGGATGCCTTTTTAGGGATGTAACCAGTACCCTCAGTCTTCCAGGAGCCCCCTCTACTCCAGGACTGTTCCCAAAGCATGCTCTGGCACAGTTGCAGCAGGCTGATCTCAAATAGCTTGCAGACTTTTTCAGCTCTAAGGGCTTCTGGAAGAAATTTTCCAGCTGAAACAGTAGCTTTGGTTCAAAGGAGTATGGGCTTAAGCAGCTGCATTTTAGCACCTGAATTTGAATGTTAGATCTCTTGATCATTTATAGCTGCAGTGTGTTGATCTGCAGAATTCACTATAGAAAGTTGTAAGGGTTGGAAGGAAAAAAATTTTGAGATGCGTGATGGACATTTAAAATGAGTTTTCATGTTTATTCTTTCTGCAATATTTTTAGCGTTTGGAGGGTTTTCTTTGTTTTATATCCAATACTGATAGAGACCGAAAAAAGCTTCCAGAACTTGTAAAGGGACGGTTTTTGTCTATGGACCGACAAAATAAAAGCAGTCTGTGGAGTGGATTGCACTTTGTAATTCATTGATAGCAGTCTTTGGTCAGCAAACAGATGTTACCTGAAAAAAATCTTTGTTTTTTTATTTTCCCCTATTTATCTCTTCTCAGTCCCTGTCAAAGTCTCATTTGATATGTTTTTATTGACAGTATTTAGCAAAGATATACATGATAAATCTCAAATCAGTAATAATTCTGTATGTCCAAAGACATAACCTAAGAGGCCAAATTTCTGATTTTTTTTCTTTCAGGAAATTACAGCATCAGCTTTAAAAACTGGGTCTCTCTTGAGATATTCCAGTCTAATTGGACAGAAGTTTCTAGTTGCTCCTGAAAACAGGATCCAAAGCTTTCTTCCCTAATTTGCTAACTCACAAATTATTGGGAGCATTATGTAAGGATAAGGTAATTTTGCCAGTCCTGTCACAAGGGCTCTCTTCAAGTCTGCAGGTTGGGAGTGCTGGTCATGATAATGAGTCTGGGTAAAAAGTAATCCATGAGAAAGAGAGGAGGAGGAAAACACTAAAGAAAATCTGGTGATGAGCGTCAGCCCTGCTGGTGGTTTGCTGTTTTGTGAATTGAAATGTTTTCTCTTCTGCAGGGGTGTGTGGACTGATTGTTCCTCAGGAGGACATGCCATTTTGTGATACAGGGATCTGCCCAGATATCATAATGAACCCTCATGGCTTCCCATCGCGTATGACAGTGAGTAGTGCTGCTCGATTCCTGAGACACTGTCCCCCAAGAGCGAAAGAGAAGGGCATCAACCACTAGAGACAAAAAAGCTTGAAGCGTGATTTCACTGAGAATATTCTTCAGTCATCATGCCATGCACTTGCACTGCTCTGAGTAGTCAGCCCTCTGTTTCACTGTTTTGAAACATCCTACTGTAAAAGGAGCAGGGTTGCAGGCTCTTCGTGCATCGTTCTCATTTTGTTCTGTGTCAAGCTAAGAAGGATGCAACAGAATACTTCACTTGCAACCTTTGTGTTTGAAAATTTCTTGCTCTTCCTTCCCTATTGCCTGTGCCCACTAATCTGACTGGGGCAAACTGTGAGGTGGAGGTTGGAGAGGAGCTTCAATTATAGATCCAGAGCTATAAAACTTGTTAAATTATACACGCCTCCCTGGAACTGAGGTGAGTCTTGCACCTGTGCTGCAGATTCACTGCCTGCTAAATACCTCACTGTGTGGCCTTCATGTGGGACCTCAGTCTGTAGGAAGGTTTCCTTCCTACAGCCAGAGGTCTTTCTTCCTTTGTTAGCATCTTCCCTTCTGTTCCCCCTGCTGCACTGCAGCAAGTCAGTCTCCAAGGCTGTTTCCTACAGCAGAAAGCTGCACAGATCCTGCCCATTTTTCAGATAACGGGAAGAAGTGGGACTGCTTGACTTGGGACCTTAAAGGTGTTCCCAGACCCTGTGATGAGTCCCGTTTTCCCCCTTCACATGGGAGTTCTTGGGTTCTTGGGCTTCTTGCACTCCTCCTGTTGCATGCAATAGCCAGCTGCCTGACTAACTTGTGCTGTGACCAATCCCACAATGTGCCTGTCCTAATGACCAGGCTGCTAATTCTGCTTTTCTTTCACAGGTAGGGAAGTTGATTGAACTCCTGGCTGGAAAGGCTGGCGTGCTCGATGGCAGATTTCACTATGGAACAGCTTTTGGCGGCAGTAAAGTTAAGGATGTGTGTGAAGATCTTATTCGCCATGGTTATAACTACCTAGGGAAGGACTACGTAACATCTGGGATCACTGGGTAAGAATCTGCTCTTTAGATTTTGGTGTTTCGGGAGAGTGGGGAAATCCTCTTCAGACACATCTGAAAAGTCTTCTCATGTCTCAGAGCTTGGGAGCTTTCTCTTGTTTGCAGGCTGCTCTGTGAGATTGAGAAAAGAGGCTGAAGAGTGGTATGCATTTTTTTTTTTCTTAGAAGCATTTTGTGGTTCCACAGTTTAAAAATTGCTAGTGTATGTGTGGCTGTAATGGGAATGGCCCTTGTACATATGAAAATTTCCCAAGTTTTACTGCCTGGCAAAAAAAGGTGAAATCAAGGCTTTCTTGCTTAGAGATAGGAAAAAATTCAGATTTCTGTCAGCTGAAAGTCTTACATATGCTTGGAATCAGATAAGCATTTTCGTGTTGACTTTAATGGTACTGTAAATATGGATTTGGAGGCAAGCGTCTGTTCCTTGGGAATATTCTGTGTGTGCTCTTTTTTCCTCTTTTCTTTCTTTTCCTTTCGATTACACAATGTTTCAGTCTGGCATAATACTCTAATCTGCAAACTTCCTGCTGTGTTGATCAGACTGGCTTCTGAGACACAGAGTTCAAAGAACATAAGATAGTTTAGGAACAGGAAAACGCCATATGGCTTCACATGCCTACCCTTCCAAAATGTATCTTAATCCTACCTTTCTACTATTTTTATTACCTTCTAGCCCCCTTCTTCTCAAGGAGCAAGTTTAGGTCTCTTTTGCAAGTTTTTTTAATATAGTTTTTATTTTAATTGCCTTTCCTACCAACTTATTCCATATGTTGCTTCTCTTTTTGTTTAAGAGATATGATTTTATTTTCCTTATTCACTCCATATTCCTAAATTGTATATCAAGTATCCTGGTGCTTCCTGTTGGTATATCATGGTAGCTTTTAAAAAACCCGATTAATCATGTTTCCTAGGGAGAATAAAATCATGTAACTCTAAAAATCCCCCCTCCCCAAACTTCAACTTTGTAATGCCCTATTTAGAGACTTTGTTTAAGGATACTGATACTTTTTTCCAAGCAAATTACACAGGCTTAATCTGTTTGTTATGAAATTTGAAGGCAAATTTCATACGAATGTGAAAGTTTGCATATTTCAAATGTCTAATGAAGTTTTATTATTTTCTTCAATAGTCAACTTTTGGAATAACACTGCATAATGTCAGTAGTGGCTCTGAAAGGGAGGTAAAATAGTGTTGTCTCCTGATTGTTTTTACATTGCACATACCTTTTTTTTTTTCTTCCAAACAAATTAGAGGCCATGCTGAGTCTGTCTGTGTTAAATCTGCTCATTCTTATTGCTGAAGGTGGTAGCTGGGAAACGACTGAGTGCTTTTCACTGGTTGCTTTCTGATCTTTAGACACACTCTTCTTGCAGTTGTGGGTGTTTTAAACACAGAAATCTTTAGCCATACTCCAGCTCACAGAATGGAGTAACGCCCTCGGTATTGCTCACAGATGTCCTCAAACTGATGAAAATGCCTAAACACAATTTTCAAGAGCCCTTTACCCAGTTCATCTGAGCCCTCAGTGGCAGCCAGGGCAGCAGCCTTTGTCCCCGGATGCAGCTGCTGGGCAGTGCTGCCAGGGCAGCTGTGCTGATGCACAGCCACTCAAGGGGGGCTTTCACCCACCTGGGCCTTGGGGTTGTGCCTCAGGCTGCTGTGCTGGGAGAGTTAAGGCCTGTAGCATGCCAGTGCTAGGCAATTCTTGCAAATGCAAATTTCTTAAAGTGCTCCTACAAAAAGGATGTTTTGAGCATTTGTGCTGGATGTATTTGCTTACAAGTATTTGCTTACATATCTGTTTACATTCCTTTATGAAGGAATGTAAACAGAAATACCCTAAGTCACTCTTCAGGGTCTGACACGTTTACGGTCCTTCCTGGCTACTGATGACACAGTTGAAACACTCCTGTACAGATACAGAGGAGGGACTTCCCATGGTACAGCTGAAACAGGTACCTGCAGCTTTAGAAGTATGTCTGCACAACATAAGACCGGAGTTCAGGAATTTGTTCCTTGCTGCAGGGGAGACAGCAGCATGTGGTGCTCACAGTGTACAGCCCCTGTGTTCAGGGGATTTCCCTGGAAGGGGTTTCAGACTGATTGCCCAGAAAGCCCAGACACATTTTTCTAGGACTCAGTATTTCTGAATTGTTTCACATTTCTCCTGTACATGACACCTTTGCTTCTCTTAAGGTAGATGTGTGCTAACTGTGGGTGTCAGTTTTGCTTTGCTTTTTATTCTTTCAGGGAGCCTTTGGAAGCATATATCTATTTTGGTCCCGTGTATTACCAGAAACTGAAGCACATGGTGTTGGATAAAATGCATGCAAGAGCTCGAGGACCCAGAGCAGTGCTCACCAGGTATTATTTCAGGATAAGCACAAAATTGCTGTGTACATGCAGAGCTATGCCCAGCTGACTGATGGCTATAAACCAAAGTTTTTTTACGTTGTGATACTTGGCACAAAATGCTATGAACTCTTACTACACTGTTACAGACTCTGACAGTAGACTATGGGAGGAGGTTGTTCTGAAGGTTCAGGTGTGCTCTTGTGGTTCAAAACTTGAGTTTGTTTCTCAAACTTCTGCTAGCAGCTGGTTAGGACACCATCTCTGATTCACAGTACACCCTGTAGGCCCTTCCTGTCAAATTGCTCATATCAAAGGTATTATAAGTGGTTTGTTTTTTCTTTAACATTTTTACTTTTACAAAATCACTTATGGGTAGAAGGAAGAAATTTTAAAGTATGGTCTAATATTTCAACATACTTTGAGAAACCCTTTGGAGAAATTGAAGCCTCCTGCTTTTACTGGTGCTACTTACTTTTTCTTCTTAAAGCCAAGGTCTGTGTCTGCTTGCACTCATGTTCAAAGTTTCTGATACTCCTTGCTCACAAAAAGGAGTTTAGTGGTACAGGCTTTGCTTTAGGGATGCTTCTAAGGGATCATTTAATTCACCTCTCTCCATCACAATAGGGTTATTTACTGAAATTTGCCAGCAAATTAAATTCCAGCTAATCTTGAATATTCTAGATTATTCCAAATGTCCTTTGCCAGTCTTTCTGTGCTGTTATGTAGACCCTTATACCTCACCTTCTGCATCATGGTACTCTTCTTTTCGACCAGTCAAATCTTGTACTAATTCTGACCATAGAAATCCTTGTACTGTTTTTAATATGTAAGCACAGTCATGTCTATCCCACCCTTACTCTTTCCTATAGCAAGCATGATTTGTAGTCTATAATTCTTCATTTATTTTTATGCTTCTGATTGTGTGAGGATCCACCACTCTTGCTTTGCCTGGCTGCACAACAGCTCTTAGCAAGTGCAGCTTCTACCTATTGATGTGCTGTTAGAGAAAGGAGGGATGGGTCTCTGCTGTACTTGATACAGAGGTGTCTTCCTCTTTGGCTTTTCATTGCTCATTTCCTGTGCCTTTTTGCTTTCCAACCTCACACTGTCTATAGGTCACGCTTGTGCTTTCCATGGAACTAAATACCAGTGGTTGAACTGGGAAAGAAATCATGAAAAGATTTTGTAACTCTTGTCTGAACTTTTTCATCAACCACATTAAGAAAAGGAGATACAGCACAACTACAGCTGCTTGCCTATATGAACATGAATGATATTCCCAAATAATAGGCTGTCTGCCCCATTTTCTGTTCTTCAGTGTGTTAAGCATTATATTGGTCCTTCACATGAAAGTGAAAACTCTCTGTCTTAACTAACAGTACACAGGATTTACTGGAACTCCTGGCTTACCCAGTTCCCTTGATCTGCCTTTGTATTGCCTCCCAGCTTCTCAGCTGTTTAGAGATACTGAATTTAAATGAAACCTATATACCAAGTCAATGTAATGTTTATATGTAAAGATGAAGGTTGTGTGATTTCCCCCATCCCTTACTTCCTGCAAATTCTTTGTTCAGTCAGTAGCGTCATAGTATTAAATTAGGGCTCCTTACTTGACTTTCAGGAAAGCTAGTGGATGTTCCATTTATGCTGCCTCTTGACTAGTCTTTCAGGAATTTTCTTTTTTCTCCTCAAATAATTAAACATTTGTTACTGCCATTGCCTCTGCTGAGGGAGTCAGCATGGCCAGCTTTCATATTCACTATTGTTTTATCATCCATTGCACTTCCTGGAGAATAGATTGCATCTAACATTCTTTTTTGATTTTAAAAGTAACACCTTCCAATGTGGAATTTGGCTGTCGTTGTCTTGAAATGCATTTTATTATATATCAAATGTACACCAAGTGACAGAGCAGAGCTCTATTTCCATCTAGAATAAGGCAGAATACTTGAGCTTCTTGATGATCATCACTGATTCAAGCTATTGTTCTGATTAAAACAAGTCTTTGCAGAATTGCAAAGCAGCACTCTTTGTCAACATGGTCAAAACCCACTGGGATGTTGCCCTCTGGACTGGCACTCGAATTGAAATGCAATCCTTGATTTCAATGCATGGGTAGTTGACAATTAATCTTTAACATAGTTCTATATGTGGTGTTGCCCAGATACCCTGTCCTGCTGAATCTTTTTAATAGATAAGCTGCTTTTAATTTTTCTTATAAGAGAGCAATGTGAGTTTTCTGCATGCATAGTTGTTTTGATGGACATTGTCAGAGCTGCCACCTGTGTGTCTTTGGACATGTCACATGTGCCAGGTCCTGTTGTGCTGCAGGGGAGCAATGGGACAAACACCACTCAGAGCTCCCCCCTGTGCTCTGGGGCTCTGCAAGCATGGGATGTCCTCCTCCTTCAGGCAGTGTTTTTTAGGTAATGTTCCACTTCTTGGAGATCAGTGTTTCAGCAAACAACTCCATTCAAACTAGTCACTGGTTTTCCGTAGCAGGCACAAGGGAACTCTGCTGAGGCAATGGGGGTAGACCTATTTCCCCCACTGGCCAGTGAAACAAGGAGTAAGACCATTCAGCTGAACCCACTGTTCTTGCAGAAAATGCAGAATTAGTGCCAATAAATTCTTAATGTGCTTAAAAACACTGAAGTGAATTATGATTTTTTTCCTAAAGGCAACAGTTAAATAGAATGACGATCACTTATTTTTTATTTAAAGCATCACTGCATTTTATTTAGCATTTGAGGATTTTAAGAACTTATGTTTTTCCTTAATATTAAAAATACCTCTTTTTAGTGATATTCCCAATCTTATTTTCAAGAATCTGCTTTGTTTTCTGATGTTATATTTAGAATAAAGAAAGAAGTTAGTTGCCGTGGGCAACAGCTGCAGTGTACATGTGTATAGTGGGAAAGGGAAAGCACAAATGCTTTGTAAGTACTGTTTTAACATTTTAAACAACTTTTGTATGAGGAATTTTAAAACTTATGTGAGCTGGAAGAAGAATCTGATAATCTCAGGAAGCAGAAGATAGACTCATTTCAAGGGCTCAATCTCAATTTTGAAATTTTTGGTACTCTAGAAAACTAATTTTTAGGCAGGATTTTGTTTTGTTTTTCTTCAGTGAGATCATACTGACAGTGGGAGTGAAAGTTAACAGCGAAAGGTTCAAGTGGGGGTTTTTTGTTTGGGGGGCTTTTTGTCTTTTTTTAAATGGAATTTCATCTGCCTTAAAAATCTTCACCCTATATCTGTTGGAAGACCCATGGCTGTCTGTGCTTGGAATTGAGGCCCCATACTGTTTCCAGATGTTTTATCCCGCCATAAGTGGGGCGAGACTTTATTTGGGCTCACATTTGTAAAACTATTTTGTCATTTCATCCTGTAGAACAGCACCAGGTGATGTGGCCTTCATTTTTCTGAATCTGAGAAATTTTAGCCTGATAGCAGCTGCTAAACGTTCCCAAGGGAAGAATTCTCAGGAGGCTCTTTCTCAGGACAAATCTTTGTAAACAATTGCTCTTGTTTTTCAACAACTCTGTAGTTGTGCCTTTGTGTCTGTCTAAGCTTGACCAATGGAACCAGAGAGGTGTCAGTCTTATGGACCAATAATATACCTCTCAGTGCAGCATGTTATAAAAGGGCTGCATGAATTGTAAATAAAGTCTTCTGCTCTTTCTTCTACCTTAGAGTCAAGCTTCTTCATTTAGTGTCCAACAGTGACAAGGTGAGACTTCTGAAAGCAGACTTGTGTATTAAATAATACTTACAGAAGTCAGTTCATAGAAGGAGCTTGGTGGGCACTTCTAGCACTGTAGCAAATGACTGATTCCTTGGAGGTCCAAACTGCTTTTAAAATCTGCCTCTTTGCACTTCAGAAGAGAAACTGCATTCAACACAGGGTTAGTCTTTTAAAAGAGTATCTGAACAGTGATAGTGCCATCATCTGGGGAGGGGGCCCTGGGGAGTTCTTCTTCAATGTAAACAACTTCTACCTATTCTTCCAGCAGTGGGAAAAACAGAAGGTTATATGAATGGAAAGGACAATTTGAATTACAAGCAGATTAGTTTTAAGGTTCCAGTGTGGTCAGAGGAAGAGAAACTACTTCCCCCTACAAGCAAATACAACTTGCATCTTTAGAAGATATTTTGGTCTGGTAATTAGGCTTAGTTTTTACATGTTACAAAAGATTATTAGATGTTGAAAGCTTTTATAAATTCTCCTGTGATTTGCAGCAAGTTGGCAAAATCTTATTTTTATCTTTAGTAAGCTTAACAAATTCAGTTGTTGGAAATAATAGGAACAAAATATACTCCAAAAGTAATGGGTCAGATCTGTCATTGAATATTTTAGGTGGATTACACTGCTGCAAGTGTCAGAAACAGCACATAAATGTAAGGTTTCAGGGAGCAGTGAGGCTCAGTGACTTCTTTTAAATTTCTTCTCTTTGCTGTCATGCTTCAGGGAACATACTAAGTGGAAATACTCATAAAAATTCATGCAGAATATTAGTGCTGTAGGAATTCAGGATTGTTTTTGCTTCATAGTTTGCTCTGATATTTGCAACCTAAGTACTACATTGTTGCACTGGTATATGAGAGTAGAGCTGATACTGTGAAATTGCAGAATGACAAACAAGGGGTTAAAAGTTTTGATTGTGTCCAACAAAACAATTGGCCTAAGCAGTCTTAATGTTAGATAATATACAGTGCCTTATTTTTTTTACCTCAAAATATTTAGTGTATTCTTGATTGCTTTATTAAAATTTTCCTCTAGCACCCTAAGGACAGAGAGTCTCCCCAGACAATAAATAAGAGTTTGACTTGTGTAGAGGAACCTACAGAACACAAAAATGACGCTATTAACCATCATCCATGAAAAAAATAAACTAGATAAATGTTACTTTAAAAAAACAGCATTTCAATCATGAGTTAGCAATATGTGTACTACTTGTTTGCTGGCTTATTTTGGTATTCTCTCACAGATCAAAACTATTTTAGAAATTAGTCTTAGCTGTAGTTCAGCTGAAACATTAGGTTGATGATTGATTCATTAGCTGCTGAATATTGTTTCATTTTGTTCACTACAAATGATAATGTCTCATCAAGAAAGAGTGTCAAATCTCTGTCCAGATTGTCTTGGATACTCTTCAAAATCTTTTTGTTTTCACTTATCCAGCTGCATTCTGTGAGGTAAAGATCTGTGGCCTGATGCTGCAGTTGCCAGTTACAGAACTGCATCATATTGTGGGTACAGGAGCAACACATTTGTGAGATCAGCAGCTCTGGTTTGTAAAGTCCATCAACAACCCTGTGTTGTTCCTACAATTTGAAGATAGGCTAGAGTCATAGAATGTATGTTTTGGGATACTTACTACCTTTGTCAAATATTTATTTCAAAGGCAACCAACTGAAGGTCGATCTCGTGATGGTGGTTTACGTCTTGGAGAGATGGAACGGGATTGTTTGATAGGTTATGGAGCCAGCATGCTTTTATTGGAGAGACTGATGATTTCAAGTGATGCCTTCGAAGTGGATGTTTGTGGGCAGTGTGGCTTGCTGGGGTACTCTGGATGGTAAGTTGTCAAGTGCCTCTGTGTAACTGTAAGTTGTCGAGTGCCTCTTGCCCTTGGTTGCAATGCTTCTCAGTTTTCAAGAGCTCACAGGTGCCAATTAACAGTCTCACGCACTTTAATCAAAAAGTTGAAAATTGGTATTTGGAAAAATGGTGACAGGGGGATGGTTCTTTATTGTGGTCTGATTGAAGTTAGGACTGAATTGAGTGTGTGGTCAGTGGGCCAGGGATCTCTCCTGTTCTGGGAGCACAGGTGTTGTCTTTCATGGCCAGGCTGTTCCCTTCAGTCTGTCTGCTGACTTTCCATCCCACTGCTGACCTTCCATCCCACCCTTGCAAGGGATTATCAAGCACCCAGTCCCATATGTCATCTATATTTTGAAAAGCAGGGACAATGTACTTGATGCTTCTGCCAGCAGAAGTGAGGATACTGGCTGGGCTAGTCACACATCTTCCTGCTACTATCCCATGTTGAACCTCACAAGACTGAAGAATGAGAGTGGAGACAGAAGAATAGGAGAAGAAAGCAATATCCCCTGCTTTCTTGTTCTCTAGCTATGGAGTTCATAATCTTGTGCATTTGGTTTTCTTTGGCTGTGCCACTCCTAAATGCCTTTTGCTTTTTAGTCTTGTAAAGCAAGGAGTTCCTCCTCAAAGCATCAATGCACTTATCCCATGTTGGAGCATGAGAGGCAAGCAGCTGTCTGTACAGAAATTCAGCTGGCTTCTACCTGAATGTCTTGTCCGTAAGAAACTTCCCTCTAGACTGGCTAATGGTCTTGCTGTCTTGCTCTGAGACTTAACACAGTATTGAGTTGGTTTCCTGAAAACAAACTGGTTTTTCATGTAGGGGAAGCATAAAACTGAATGTCAAAGCTGTGTGGAGCTCACCATATATAACACACTGGGTTTTGCTTTAACTGCCTTTTTTCTCCAGCAATTTTGAGATGTTAGATTTAAAGTTGTCCTGTAGTACAAATACACCACTATTATTAGAAGACAAACAAACTGCTGTTTATAGTCTTAGAGGTGAGGGAGATGATTTGCTTTGACCTGGTTTTGTTTAAGGCAAGCAGAAGACAGATTTGAGAGACCAATAGGAACTTGAGATACAATGTTCTTGCAAACTTTGCAAAAACAGGTGACCTGAAATCCCATGACTAAGGAAAGAAAAAATAAATGGTGCAAGTTCAAGTTACAAATTACTCTAATATGTATGTTGGGGAAAGACGGAGAATTAAAACGAGGAGGAGAAAGATTAATTTCTAGACCTCAAAAGACTACAGTTGGAAACTTGCCACATCTTGGATATCAACTTCAATCTATTGACAGAGGCAGGAAATTGGACTTTATTCACTTCAGTGCCTCAAGACTGATTTTTCCATGATATAATGACGTAGGAAAGCAAGGTGTATTCTCAGTTTGTAGAGGTGTAAAGGTGACAGGCTACTGTTTCTGCCTTTGGTCAGACCTTTCTTCTGAAGTGTGTGGCTTCTGGCCAGAAACCAAGCACCACCTTTGTCTGCTCACAGCAGCAGCAGCAGCTCTGCTCCTGGGGGAGCAGATGTTCAGAGAGAGGTGGGTAAACACATGTAATCCAGAGGAGAGATGAGCCCTTCTCTGGGCATCCTGCTGTGATTGTTGATGTTCAGCTGGGCATAGTCCTGCTGGCTTTGTGCCATAACTCTTTTTGAGAGTCCTGTTTTTCTTAAGGGTGTGTTCAGTGTATGTAAAAAGGAAAGCTTTTTTCTGACCGAGGTCTCTTAAAACTACTGCAATGCAAATAAAAATTGTAGGAAGTAGTGTGAAAGGAAGGACATGGCATAAGTCAAAGAACCAACCACTTCTAACTGTGTAAAGCATTGCCTTTAAAAGACCTCACATGCAGATGTAGCTCAATTATTTTTTCAATAAGACCTTGACTTTCAGAGCAGTCCTTGAAGATTTTCAGAATCCACAGGAAGTGAAAGTACTTTGAAGAAAATTAGGAATTTGAACTTTAGAAGTAATACTACATTTTATTTTTAAGGTATTGCTAATACGTTTCATTTTTTGAAGTTCATAGCAAAGTTTAGTAACTCCTTAAATAATTGTGAAAGAAACTACTCTCAGACAGAGCCAGACATTCTTGCAATTTGATTCTGTGAAAAGCTGTCTGATGTGTGAGAGTAATCAATAAGTGAGCTTCTGCTAAATTTTATACTGTGTCTACCAGTATCTGAAGTAAGTGGCCCTATAAATGAGCATCACAGTAGAGACGAAGTCATTAAGAGAAACTTCCAAATGGGCGTTTTCAGTGACTCAGGCATTAATAAGACATTGCTGCAAGAAACCTTTTAGAAACATTGCTTGTGGCTGGCATTAAGGGTGTTTGTCTTATGGAAGATCAGCCCTTCCTCAGACAAGGACTACACCCCTGGGTACGTTTTTCTGCAAGACAGTAACAGCAGATCAATGTTGAGGCCTGAACTGGTATTTTCACAGGGGGGAAAGGGGCTCTGGTGGCAGTGACAGAATTTGTCTCTGTAAAAAATGTGGTTGAAACTTAGTATGATTTACTGGGTTTATCCAGATTTTCCAACTTAGATGCTTCACAGGTGCTTAGGAGGAGAACTCCACTGAATGCAATGAGCAAAATTTGGTCCTTTTTTGATGATAAGTTGTTATTCTGATCTCTCTAGTATGTGAATTTTAAAATATACATGCAGAAAAGTTTTGTTTCTGGTCCAGATTCAGCCTTGAATGGTACAGTTGCCTTTTTCTGAGTCAATTAGTGTCAATTCTAATACCAAATGGTCTTTCAAGTATTTGTTTCTGTGATCTCTGTTTGACAGAGTTTTGTGCTCACTGCACCTTTCTGGGTGGTCCCCATGGAGTACAAAGCAGGGACAGAATGGTGTAGCTTTGAGCCTGGGTGCAGTGAGTAGTCTGTGCCCCTACAGTCCGTAGGAGCTGTAATCAAATGCCAGACGTGCTCATAGCACAGAAGTTGTGTCTCATCAGGCTTCCAGGGCCTGCAAGGAATTCTCTCCTATTGAGAGCAATTGCTTGCTTGCCATCTCTGGAGAATGGCTCCCATGTAGGTCACTTTCTCCCGCCATAAAATATACCTATCCCTATAAATATGGACTAGGGGATTAGTTATGAACCTGCATTGACTGTGAGCCTCATTCTGTACCACAGAAGCCTGCAGGAGGTTTGCTAATTCTTCCTTAATTGAATCTTCAGACTGTTATGACTTTATGTCAGCAATATTAATTTGTAACACAGGAAGAAAAAAAAGAGCTTTGTTAGACCATTAGGAAGTGCTTAGTCACTCTGTGTTCCCAAAGGAGTGGCTTTTTCAACTCTCCAAAAACAGAAAATTGAATATAGAGGAGAATGAAGAAATAAAGAGGTTGGATTTTTATAAGAAATATTTTCTACCACCACTGAATTTGGGTTTTTGTCCCAATACTGTAAAGATGGCTGAGTAGCCTATTTATTCCCTATATAGTCAAGGTTGTATCTATATGACAAAAAATCCCTCGCCCTCTGAATTTTAAGATCATTAGAGCAAAGAGAACAAAGAATAGGTGTTAAAGCAGCTTTACTGGATTTCTGTGCTGACTAAAGTTCAAAAATGTAAGATGAGAAGTACCTCTTTTCTGGAAAGTGTAATAATTTGAGACATTATCGGGTGAAAGTGCGTATTAAAAAACCTTCTTTCTTCCAGACTCTTCATTTTGTGACATATATATAACACAGAAATTTAGCCATTTTTCAGAAATACTTGGCTTTGTACACCCCCTTTCTATGCAGTACTGAATTTGTTGACATTTTTGTGAGTGCTGAAGAAGCAGAAGTCAGTCCTGTTAGCTCCTGAGCATTGTGATTGCCCTCCTAGAAAAGTGCAGGTTTAATATTAAGCTCCTATTGATTTCAGTCAGATTATTTAAGGACTTAAAGCTATGATTTAAGCACTAAAATGTGTCTCAAGCATTTGGTGCTTCTAGGACTGTGGCCAGTGTTTAAATGCACATAGAAAAAACAACAGTGGCTAGTGGAATTGGGTTTTTTCAGCAGAAGTTATGGACCAATTCTAACTTGCTTTTTGTTTGTTTCCCTAGGTGCCACTACTGCAAATCATCGTGTCATGTGTCTTCTCTGCGCATACCTTATGCCTGTAAACTCTTATTCCAAGAACTGCAGTCCATGAACATCATACCTAGGCTAAAACTAGCTAAGTACAATGAATGAATAAGATGAAAAAGACCCAAAAAAGTACCTTGAGGAATTGAAATCCAGCATATCTAACTGGGAGGTTTTTTGGTGAACAGGAATAGACTCTAAAACCAGAGTGAAGGGAGGTGCAAGACAGTAGGAAATTTTTCTTACATATCCTCCTTGTTTTAAAGCTGACATGGAAGAGTATGTCAGTGAAATACACTAGGAGCAGTTCTGAATCTTTGATTAGTCATGAACAGGATACATGGGAATTGTGGAATAAGGCCATGGTCCAGCAAAGCACTTGGATCACTTCAAAAAATCCCATGCTTGCATTTGAAAAGGTCTTTGCTGGACTAGGTCTTAAGCAGAGCTAAATACACATCTTGTTCACAGAGGTTAAAAATGTTTTCCAAACCATTGTAATAAATGTTTTAAACAATGCTGGCTGAATATGTTAATGGTTGTGTAAGGATGGTAAGGCCTTAGAATATCTGAACCGTTTTATTTTCCTAAAGCAGTTTGTTAAAACATTAAAATTTTCTGAAGTAGAGTCAATGTTAGAGAAATGAAACTACTTTCTCAAGAGCTTCAGATCAGACATTTTGAGTGAGATTTCAACACATAGGTGCATTTGTGTGCCAGCAGTGGTGTGCCTGTACAGGTTATATGCTCTCAATTAAATGTACACAGTTTCCACGAAGTTCAGGAGAGGAGGTCACTGCATATGTAGCAAGTGCTTGATACAGCACACAGATACCCATTCCATTCCTACTGATGGTAGCAGATCTGGTAATACGCTGGCTCAAAGTCCTGAAAAGACAGGCTGCAAACCCTAGGCAATGATTATTACTTAGTGTGCTGTCGTAGGAGCCTAGAACGTTTTAAAAATAAGAACATAACCAAAACAATTTAAGAGCAAAACAAAACCAAACCTATGAAGAACAACAAATCCTTCACTGACAGTGAACCAGGTTTGAATGAACTGAACAGATTTAGAAAGGGAATAGTTGGATTTTATTTCTGAGGCCTAGAACTAAAGCAGTGGATGAACTAAGAATCATTTAGTACCCTAAACTAATGAGCTGTTATTCAGCAAAGCATGCAGTTAACTTTTTAAGCAAAGGACATCAGCATACACAGACTTCATCTGTCCTTCAGTGAAAAGCAGCACTATGGATCAGCAAGGATACAGGATGCCTATGGTATGGAAGTCCTGAGTTGCTCCTTGGGTCCTCATATGGCTGAACTTCATGTGCTGATCCTGCTGATCCCTGATCCTGATGATCCTGATGATCCTGACACTGCTCATGCAATCATGTTGCTGCTGTTCTCTTAGCCCCGAGCACAGATGAGTATCAGCCTGAGTAGATTTCTTTTTAGCCTTCCGCAAAATGCATAAACTAGTACTTCTGTGTTTGTGCTTAAAAACCAAGTCTGAAGAAATAGATTCTACTTTCCTTCTCTTCCCCCCTCCCCCCGCTCTTTTCTTGCAATTGGACTGGTGATAACACAGATGTCAACACAGCACAGCTGGATTGGAAAAGGTCTTGAAGCACCTCTTCCAGGATCCAAACAGCTCAGGGTTATTTACAAAGGAGTTTGAAGAGAATAAGAGTGACGTCCTTCACACTGGAGGAAGAGGTTAACCAAAACCTCCACGGAATGAACAACCTCTGCTTTGGTGCTTGAGAGGGCCCAGCTGCGGCTCGGGAGCACCAGCAGAGGGAGTGAGCCTCTAAGGCTGCGGCTGCTGGGGGCACCACGGAAACCTGCTGTGGATAAAGGTCCTTGCTCCCTAGTCCTCTCCCATGTGGTGTCCTAGGTTGGGTGGCCAGAGCTGCAGGACATGAAAGACTAAGAAATGTGTAAATTGCACACGTGGAAATTGAAGCAGTTATAGCAGAGATGGAGGAGGAACAAAGAATGTGCTCATGAGTAACCAGCCTCATTGAGAGAAAAGGTCTGTGTGCAGCCCTGAGGAGGAACCCTGTAGCTCGTTCACCTCCAGTGGATGAAAGCATGGGGACAGATGGGTTTTTGAGGGTGAAGGATATCCTGTAACAGCTGAGGTTTAGGAAGGAAGAGGAAGCCTTAAGAATGATGGGTTCAGTAAGATGTAGAAACTAGACATGTCTGGCTGTAAGTAAGGGTCACCCAGTATCAGCTACTCTGGTGTGATACCTACATCAGCTGCATTTACTCATCCCTGCTGCCTGACCTAAGCCTGTGCCTACGCTGGAGGCTTATTTGAGTGCAGATCTGGGTTGAAACTCTGATGCTGCTTATGTCTTTCTAAGAGGCTACCTATGTTCCATCATAGTTGACACCTGCAAATAATCTCTTGGCAATGGAAAAAGCATTACAAAACCAGCAGCAGAGACAGAACAAATGGTTATGGATTCCTGGAATATGGTTGGTCAAAGTGGCAATTCATGGAAGGAATCTTTCTGCAGTCAGGAAAAGAATGTAATGCATGGACTGATGAGGTAAAATACAGAACCCCAGAGCTGTCACATTACTTCCCTCTGGTGAGCCTCATCCTTGCAGCCGTTTGAATTATCTTTCCAGACAACCTCCCCTCCCCCCTTTTTATACTGTGAATGCCTTCAGAAAGAAGGTCTTACGTCAGCTCATGGTTGTACTGCTGGAGCTGGTCTTGCCCAGAAAAACCCTGCCATCACTGTCTAACTGCTGAATTGGACACCATATTCTGAGCAACACCTTAGCACTAGGAGCTGTGGCTAAAAAACTACCATAAGGTTTTCATTCCATTGCAACTTCTTTATTTCCTGTATATAGTGCCCAGGAGAAGCTTTCTAGAATTGCTGTTTGGCAGGAAGGTCTTGAGCATCAATCCCAGCTGAAATGCCAGATGCAATCCATTTTCTCATAGGAGCTAGAGGTGTGTGCTGCTGTTGGAAAAGATACCTAACTCCATGTAGTATAAGCTGCCACTTGCTTTGCAGGTAGAGGGTTAAATGCTATGTATCCTAATGAATACTGTACCTGTCCAGCCCTACTCTTTGGCTGTGAGAAACAGAATGAAGCCAGGGCTGAGCTGCAGAATGCTGTGGGGTAGAGAGCAAAGCACAGGGCTTCTGGCCAGTTCTGGAGCTGAGAGCAACACAGGTCACTAGTTTAGAGTTCAGAAAACCAGCTTCACTTGAAATCATTTACATAAACCTTACAGGTATTTTAACTTTTTTTTTTT
>VYXD01014879.1:131580-241120 GCA_013397195.1 Hylia prasina | reverse complement strand
CCCGTCTCTACCGCGCCCGCCCCGCGCTCCCGGCGCCCTGCCCGCGCTCCCGCGGTTTCCACCCGCCGCAGCCCCTGCGCTCTGAGCGGAGCGCAGCCCCCGAGCTTCCGCGTGCAGAGGAGGACGGGCGGCCGCCACAGTCACTTCTGAAAATTTCATTTATTTTATTAGCACAGGAGAACNTCCTTGCCTGCCCGCCCAGGCGTTCCCTAGGCGGACAGCTCGCAGGTTAGGCAGGGCTCAGCCCGGGGACAGCCCTCCCGCCTCCCGCTCCTGATCCGTCCCGTCCCCTCCGGCAGCCGCTGCTCCGGCTGCGACCGCCGTGCCCGGCGGCGAGGTGGCGGCGGCGCTGAGCTGCCCCAGCCCCGCAGCGGGATCGGGTCCCCTCCACGCCTCCCCGACGGCCTCAGCGGGCCGCGTTCCGCCGCTCCCTCGGGGCCTCGCAGCTCCGTCCCGGCTTCTCCGGGGTTGCGGCGCTGTGCCGGTGTAGCTGGTGCGGGTGCAGACGGGGCAAGGAGCGAGAGGGAGAGGCAGTCCCGCCTCGGAACCGCTTCGCTCCGTGTTGCCACAAACCCGCGAAGGTCTTTCTCATCCCTCGTTCCCAACTCGGCCGAAAGGCGTTTTGTAAAATTTAAATATTGATTAAAAACAAGGGGAAAAAAGAGAGAAGGGGAGGGATGTTGCCCGACCCGACTCGGCTGTTCCTGCAGCGGTCCCGGCGCGGGGCGCTCGATGCACCGGGTAGGCTCGGGCCCTCGCCGGCCACCGGCGACACCAGCCGGGTTTGGGCCACATTTACTGCCGGGTCCCCGGGATAAAACCCAGGCGGGTGTTCGTCGGGGAAGGAATCGTTGAGTTTGGGTCAGTGTGTGTTTAGGAGCTAAGAGGGTGTTAGAGAAAGTTGTCTTCTTGTCCGCCGGCACTGCCGAGGCGGGGTTAAGGGGACTGCCGGCAACATCTCGTTGTCGAGAGGAATGGATCTTTAGGGAAAGAAAAAAAAACAAACCTAACAAAAAAAGCCCCGCGTTTTCTGTCCGTCCTTTAAGAATTGCCCTTTCTCGGGCTTAGCCTCCGTATTATTAGTTTCTTAATTTCAGTAAGGTTGTAATAAGTGGCAGCATGATTGATTAAGATAATATTAATCAGAAAACACTTTAGTCTTGCTAAGCAGATGGCAAGAAAAGTGGAGCTTTGCAGTTGTCTCATTCAGACACCTTAACCTCCCTTTCACAGGACTTAATCCAATTAGCTTTTCTCCTGAGTTTCAGTTGTTATGTAAAGATCCTTTTGCATTGTGGAGAAATATGGCTTCATTGAAAAAAATCAGTCATGTTTTAATTAATCTTCAACAGATTTTCCCTAAACCACCAGGATTAAAAAAAAATAATAATAAATAAATCACCCACTATTCTAATTTTAAGGTAGGGGAACGGTTTAGTTTCTTCACCTTCCCCCAGCAGTGCCATGTGCTTCCATCGAATTTAGTTCCCATTCCTGTAACTTGCAGAGTGACCCTTGGGGGCTGTCACCAAGGCCAAAGGGCTTTCTGGCCGCCTGGGCTCCCGGAGAGCCCTCAACCGCAGGTGTCCGGCGGGACAGCGGCAGCTCGCCCGCAGCAGCTCCCAGCCCCGACGGCCCAGCCCAGGCACGGCGCGGCGCTTGGCCAGGAGCTGCCTTCGGAGTTCTCCCGCCGTCCTCGGAGCTCTCCCGCAGCCGCGGAGGGGGGCACCCACGCAGTACGGCCAGACGCCCTTTTCGCTGGATTTGCGGTGCCTTTTTTCATGGCGTCGTTGTGCCGCCGCCTTTAACCCCGCCAGGCGGCCGCCTGCCCCCGGGTGTAGTTTCTCAAGCTCGTAACTCCCCCGAGCCGGGCCGGGAGCCGCCGAGTCGCCGGGGAAGTGTGCAGTCTCCGCCGGACTCCCCCGCCCCTTCGCTGTGGGGCAGTAAGGGGTGATGCCGGGGGGCTGTATCTGGCTTTTGGGGCTTACCCTGCGCTCGGCCCTGCCCTCACCCCTCAGTCCCGCCGGCACCCGATAGCTCCGTGCCCGCAAGGTGGCGGGGGACCGGGGACGGCGGCACCGCGCCTCATCTCACCTCGAAGGAGTCGGGGCTGGCAAGAGGCCAGGCTGCGTGCTCGGGGCCAGCGCCCGGGGATCCCCGAGGGTCGGCTGGGACGGGCGGGGGCAGCTTCGCGGGCGACCCCGAGCGCTGATAGCGGCTCTCCTCAGCCGCAGCCCCCCCTAGTGACACGGGCACGGTGAGCGCGGGGCGCTGCCGGCGGGGCACAGCCCTCGCCCCGGTGCCCGGTCCCTGCGCCGCCCCGCAGGAGCTGTCCCACGCAGGAAGGATCCGCCCGCCCGGGAGCGGCGTGCGGGGACGCGGGGCCCCGTGGATCTCCCGCGGGGCTGCCGAATTCCCTGCCCCGCGGCACCCCCGGGGAAGTCCCCACCGCGCCGCTCAGGGCGCAGAACACCAAGGAAACAGGCGCGTTCTTGGAGCGCAGCTTTCTTGTACAACTCAGTAAATATCCCTCTTTAGTTCAGTGTTGGAGCCAGGCAAAACTTCCACTGGTTTTCAGGCGTTAGATGGATGAGATCCTTGGGACATGAAGCTGAGACTTAGGAGTTGATCCAAAGCCCATTAAAACGAGCAGAAAGCCTTTCAGTGCTGTCAAGGATGTTGGGATTAGACCCTTAAAGCAGTTTGTTTGAACCACGAAAAGCTGCTTGCACTGCCTGGGTTGAAAACTTTGTGGCAGTGGCCGGATTTCAGTCTATCTTCTTATCAACATAGACAGGTGTTGTGGCAGTGGTGGGTGACCTTTGCTACGAGCTTGCCCTTTAAAAAGGATCTAGCATATTAATCATTGATTGAAGAGAATTAATGGCTTTCATATCCTGGTTCAATTAATGAAATTACCAGTGTTGATAATAAATACTTGAATGCTAGTTGGGAATGGAGCTGTGACATTTCAGAATGTACGTAGGATGCTAAAGTGTGTGATCTTAGGTCCCGATCTGTTTAATCCAAATGATGGGTTGATTTTGCTTCTGAAAACAGTTTGCTTTGCTTATTGCAACACAGTAAAGAGGAAGGTTGCTAATTTTTTTCCTTTACTTTCCTGGAGTACTTTCCATGCTTTTATTTCAATAAGGAAAAAAAATAGTTCTTTATTGTTTTAGAATTTGTGTTTATAAAAGCTCTAACCTAGTGAGCAGTTAGGATGATCCAGTGATTCTTTTGAATCCTAAATTTGATACGATATGGAGCTGCAGGAGAAATACCACTGGTCCTTTATATAATTGAACCTATTTTTCCTATGTGATTTTGTATCTTACAAGATTTTGCAAATGAAAGAAAGGGAGCAACGGAGGGGGGGAAAAAAGTTTTCTTTCTGCAAGCTGCAGAGTTTGTGCACGCAATGTTTGCGCGGCAGGACCTGATTCCTGGCAGCTCCGTCTGCCTTCAGCAGCAGCAGCAGCAGAACAAGGATCTAAACCCAGGTCCTGTCACTGGATCAGGTCTTCATTCCTGAGGGGGTTTTAATAACTTTGTAAAATCTGTTGGGATTTTTTTAGAGGTTTTAAAATGTGGTGAAAATTGCCTTGACCTAAGAAGTTCATCTTTTGAGTGTGACTCAGAGAAAAGAATGATTTTATGTTTTATTTGTCTGCTAATTAATTAATTCTAAAATTCTTAGGCAGAGGCAATTGTAGTATTTTTCCTTGCTCTGCAATATTGACCTGCAGTAAAGATCTTTAAAAGGATGGGAGAAAAAAAAAAAGAAAAAAGAACTAAAACCAGGTTTTGCACAAATAGGCATAGAACCGTAGGAAATTGTTTCATTTATTTAAGTTGCAGTTTACGGTTTACAGTCCTCAAGATTTTATTTGAATGTAATCCTCATTACAAAAGGGATTCTGGATTCTGACAGACAAAACTTTTGGGTTTGGACTGTAAAGAAACTGTGGCCTCAACTGGTCTATTTCAGGTGCACCTTTACTATAGTAAACGTATATTGAGCAAAAGACTTTCTCAAAATTGGAAGGGACCATTTTGTGCTAAGATAGTTGTGATGCTGTTACAGCTGTCCCACAGAAAGTCATCGGAAGAAGAGTATCCAGCTTCCATCAGGGTTGTTGGCTTGCTTGCCTTTAGAAAATAAGTTTGGTTTTCAGCTGGCAATGCAGTGACTGTGCAGAAAAGGAAGCTTAGTGTAGCTGTAAAATCTGCAGTGTCTCTGAATGTAAACACCTTTGCATTTTGCTAGCTTAATTTGCAGCTGGTTTGCAAGTTTGGACAGTCACAAACAGGTGCATCCTCTGGAATACTATTTCCATAAGTAGGATTTCAGTATAGCAAACTAAAAATTAAGTTGTGGGATCACTGAAATCTGTGTGGTGGTGAAATGTTAGTACCTCTTCAGATCAAGACTTTTAAAGAGGTGGCCTTAAATACAGCCGGGGCTTGATGGTTCATAACAATGCCTTGAGAGCAGTGGTGGGTTGTCATGTAACTAATATAAATATAAGGTCAGTCCTTTGAGGATACTTGATGTGTCATTCGAGTCCAAATAACGAGCTCGCAATTCTGTGAGTACTGAGGTTTGTGAATTTCCTGAGTTCACCCCCTTGTCTGTTTCCCTGCATCTGTGCTGGATTCCCTATTTGTTTCACTGTGTGTGAAAACAAATAGCGGGTAGGATCCGACCCTGCTGGAGCCCAGCGTCCTGGCAGCCGAGGGGATTTGATTGCTGACATACCGGTTAGGAACATGGATAGCGTAAAGGGTGTTTGATGACTGAGTGATCCTACAGATAACAAGTGCAGGAAGAAAGAGTTTGTGGTGATGATTAAGCCAGTGGAGGCCTGTGGGGACTTTTTAGGATATATGGTCCACTGGCATGTTTACACACATCTTTTAGATCCTGTGGAGTTGTATATATGTGCCAGGGAGTTTCTGGGAACTTTTAATATGATTTGCTGTTAGAGATGGGTTCTGATCCTGCAGTGGCTCCACAAGGGAAACACCTGTTGAAGTCCGTGTGTGTGCCTGAGAGAGGGCAGATGCCCAGGGTTAGCATGTAATGATCCCTCCCCAGAGCTGGGAATGTGTAATAAATTAATTGTAGCTATTTTACATGCATAACTAGCACTACTGGCCTGTCTTCATGTACATTTATTTTCTCTCAGGAGATTTGCAGCAGGAGTATTAGCTATTAAATACAGGTTTATTAGCTATTAAATACTAGCCAGTATTAGAAATGGTGTGTAAAGTCGGCATCAGAGTCTTTCTTGCTTGCTGCAAGAGCTATGGTTTCATTCTGCATATAAACACATCTTGGATTAAATGCTTTTGACCGTTCTTCCCTTTCTGATAAATTTGAAATCAGGAAAAAGTGGAGGGGGTTAAATAGAGCCTTGGCTCTCACTGCACCCAGTAAGAGAAAGCTCATTTGAAGCTTAATTTGCCTCAAGACTGAAATGTGAAATGTAGGGCTCAGTGCTGAGCCCTGTTTTCTTCACTTCAGCTACAGTTAAGCACTTTGTTTTCTTTTATTGGTAATTGAACTCAATTTTTCTGAGATGGAAGTTGTTACAGGAACCAAGGAGCTGATTCACAGCTATGAACGATGTGTTCACAATTAATTAGCAGCTAATGCTGAGCATTTTTGTGCAGGACACCAAATATTATCATAAGAGCAAACAATATATTTCAGATAGCTGAAACATGTTCTGAATTACTGATTCCCTGAAACTTACA
This sequence comes from Hylia prasina, assembly GCA_013397195.1. Taxonomy (NCBI): domain Eukaryota; kingdom Metazoa; phylum Chordata; class Aves; order Passeriformes; family Sylviidae; genus Hylia; species Hylia prasina. The sequence continues at coordinate 235,357 of VYXD01014879.1, read as the reverse complement.
GCCCTGGGAATTGGAGGTATTCATTTCAGAGTAGTAGGCTGGGGACAAATGCTGGGATTTCATCTGTTCTCTAGGCTGGATGTAGTCACAGAATGATGCTGTGATCATCACTCTGACCGACTTCGTGCTGGAGCTTTGGGCGCTCGTGAACCCCATGGCAGGGACTGAAACAATTAAAACCACAAAATCCTCTTCTCTAGGGGCTTTCATTTCCTTGCTGAGATCACATCTAGGAAAAATCCTGATATTTGCCTGGAAGAAAGGACTACAAATTTCAAGTGTTAGAAATTACTGCCTTTTTTTTTTTTTAATTAAAGAATACTGTTGCTAGAAGTAGAAATAGTTGTTGTCATTCATCTTCTCTTTCCTGTCTTTTCCACTCCTTAGAATTAGCCTATCAGACTCCTGTTTCTTCAGCTGGTTTGGCTACTTGGGGCAAAACTTACAGATGCTCATATTAGTCAGGTAAAATTCATTATGTGACAAATGTTTTATACACAAATATAAGTTTGCAAATGAGATCTACAGGTCAACAAAGAAAAAAAAAGACAGGAGCTTTCTGTTCTTATATAGGTTTGTATGTTCAGATCTAGCTTGTGCTATACTTGTGAAGCAAGAAAATACCAGAAATACAGTGACAAGGGAAATTTAAAAGTCGTGAAAAAAGCAAGAAGTAGAGGTACCATTAAATGCAATGTTAGAAGGGCTAACACACTTTTTTTTTCCCTCCCTTCTAGAATCCTTTTAATTGTTAAACTATTTCAGAAGTGTTTGAACCACCTCAGCTACAGCTGAGGAAAGGAAATAAGGAGGGAGAGCCCAGTTCATTAGTGGGGTCTCATGAGTGGTCATCCAGTGCTGAGTGGAATCACCTGTGTTTCAGAGCCAGCTCCCCCATGGTGACAGCAATGCACACCTGATTCAAAAGCCTCCACAGGACATCCTTTTTACAACTAAGGACACTTAAGCACCCTATGACAAGGGTGCAATCTGCTGCAAAAGACCAACAGCTGTGTCAGAGGCCACGTAGGAAAGGCTGTATGTTTTCCTAATATTCTAGGGTCTCACTGAAACAGACCATTTGTTGATTAAAATTAATGGATGGTTGTAGGAAGTGGACAAAACCCTACCCTTCAAAGGGGGAAAAAATCCTCAACAACCTGACTTGTGTGGTTCTCACCCTCATCTGACATTCAGTTTAACCATAAGCATGTGGCAGGATGTCCTAATTAAGCAAACGAGTACTTAATATCATTAGCCTCTAGGTACCCTCCTCCTACCCTACTCTGATGCTCAGAGGAAAGTAAAATCCTTCCTGCTTCTTTACTCCTTAAAAAACTTAGGCAGCATGGGGAAAGAAAAATTCCTGGCTGGTGCTCAAATTAACAATGGCCTGATAGATGCTGTAAAAAAATATGGTGCAAGGCAATATAAAAGTGGAGACTTGGTCCCCAAATGCTGAGTGTCAGGGTGTAACAGATCTGTGCTGTTCTGTGATGAGAGATGCCCGCTCCTGCAGTGGGTGTTCCTGGGTGCACGGGCTCGTGTGGTGGTGGAGGGACTCACCCATCCCTCAGCACAGCCCTTCAGCTCCAGGTCTCTGCCAGAGCAGGCTAAGCAGCAGGACAGAGATTTGCTGGCTAACAAGCTTGGCACCTCAGGGCCAGCAGGAAAGGAGCTGTGCCCAGTGCTGTGTGTGAGACAGAAGTCTCACTGGGGACAACATGATGCAAGAGCCAGAGCAGGAATTCTCAGTGTGACAGGTCTGAAACATGCGCCTCATGTAAATAAAAAGCTGTTTCTTTTGGGCCTCTTGGGGTTAAGGGCAGAATGAGCTATGTCTTTGTTATCAAGGGAAATTTGGCCTCATGAGAGGCAGTGTACAAATTTGCTAAATGGTGTGTTGAGTTTGCACACCAGCTTCTGTCCCACCTTGGCCTCCTGGGTGTTCATTGTGTGACACCAAAATGTCCTACCTCAGAGGAGGAGAGCGTAAGAGACTTCCAAGGTCCATGGCAGAAAAAGGCAGCTGACAGGTGAGATTTACTCCATGCCTTGTGCAAGCTGAAAGCAGGGACTCTTCCCAGCTGGGTGCTGTGCTCCTCTTTAAACTGTGTCTGTGCTTGTTTTTTCTCAAACAGTGGCAGTAAAACATCCTGCTGGTTGGAATGCCTGGGTAGCACAGGTTTTCCAGAGCTGGAACTCACATTCCTATCCTAAATGTAGAGTCATGGGGACAATACTGATGTAGGGGCCCCTCTAATGCAAACATTTTTTGAAAATGAGTTGTGATAGGGGCAGCAAATGGCCTCCATTGTAATGAGGTGGGGAGAAGTGGGGAGGACTGCATTTACAGAGCAGTTTAATCACATGGATGGAGCAGTGTGTTCACCTCTCCTCCTTGCTGGGTCATTTCCACTTTGAGCTCTGCAAACAGACCGTCTATTGAGCAGTTAGTATTCAGTGCTGAATATTCAATACTAGACTTTTGTTTTGGTGAGTCTTGGGCAAAAAAAGAAGGAGGAAAGAAGACTTCTCTTTTTTCTCATGTTCCTTCCCTGAGTTCGCTTTGCATATTGTTCAGAGGAGACTGGAGTCTTCTGAGAAGAGCCAGGCTCCTAGTTTCAAAAGCACTGGTCTACTTTCACAGTACTTTCTGAAGGAGGAGAAGACAGTTTGGAAGGCACTAAATTCATACAAGGTTTACAAATCTGTAAGTCTAGGGACACAAAGACTTAGCAAAGTCTTTTTGTCAATCATATTTACACTGTAAAGCTATTTACGCTGGTTCTGCATACACAAATTAGTTCTGAAGGGTACCAGTCTTTGGGGAGGGGGGGGGAGTGCTACAGTGATTTATTAATGTCCTCTCTGCTAGTTTTGGTAGGCAGATAGTCTCTGTGTTTATTCTGAGAGCTGAGGGAAACTGTGTTCATTTGTTTCTCTCTGGTGTGCCATATTTACCCACAAAATGGTTGTGAATGATGTGATGGCCGCATCCTTTGACAGTAGTGAGCAACAGCTAGGTTGGGAGGAGAAGGGGTCAGTATCTGAGTAGATGTACCATCTCTATCCTCTGGTTCACACTCTTTTTCAGTCAAGTGATTGTCTCTTTCCTATTGCTACAATTATGTCCTAACACCTGAGTCGTATTCTGTGCACATTTGGGTCTGTCTTCTCATGTTCTTTCAGTCTGCTTGACTGAATGCTGTTTTTAATGAGAAATATTTACTGTAGCCTCATTCCTTTGGGAGCTGACCTCTTTTCTCCCAATTAAAAAAAAAAAAAGTTTTTATAGTTACTTTCTTTTCTCCTATCCTTTATTTCTGACCATGCCCTTTTCTTTCTCATTTATTCTTTTGTTTCCTTTCTCTTTCACCTCCTTTCCAACAACCAGCCTTGTCCCTCTCCTCTCTCCCCCCTGAGTCCCACAACCAGTGTTCTGTGTATCCCTCTCCCATATCTCACGCCTTTTCATTTTGTTATCTCTGTGGTCCTGTCTTACTGGTGTACTACCATCTCTGTGCCAAATTGGCCTGTCTGCTGGATTCATCAGCTCCTGAGGCAGTGGGAAATATTTCATGGGTATCTGATGCAAATTCTGTTTCTTGAGCCACACCTCTCCTACTCAGCCAAATGATTCCAACTCTGTGTAATAATGAAGCAGAGCTGAATTAAGGATTTGAGGACTCCATGTCTTTTCATGCACACTGGTGAGCTGAGGGACCATGGCAGCCACTGGGAATGTCTAATCCAGAAGCTAGGGAGCAGAGACTGCTGCAGGGTGTAAGAGATGGGGGAGGTACCCAGAATTTAAGGCCCTATGAGCTCACTTGTGTGTCTCACGTTAATTCTAGAACATAAGAAGTTAATGGAATCTGGGGCATAAAGGGCATCAATAGACTCTGAGCTTTATTCTGGGGAAGAATAGGTCTGACAATGATCAAGAGGCATGTGTGCATTTCCTTGGAAGGAAGCATTGCAGTTAAACTGGAGACAATGATAGCCTTTCCACTGAGTCATGCAGCAGACCCTGAAAGACTCAGGAGCCACATCCCATTGTGGAAGCACGAGGGCACACTTTGCTGCCTGCAGGGTTGGTGCTTGGAAGGCACAGGATATGGGTGATGATCTTACTGATGAAAAGATTGCTGCATGTTGCACAGCCATGTAAAGTTCAGCCCTGGGAGAGCTGAATTGGTCAGATACTGGTGTCACTAAGGGAATGTGAGGAAATGTCACCACACTGAAATTGGACCGAGTGAGGTTTGCTTTCCTGCTGAATGAGGAATGGCCTTGATGAAGCAAAAGCCAAGCGGCCATTTAGTGACCTGGTGAAACTTACTTTTCAAAATGAAACAATAGATAGCATCTGTGTGAGACTGGGAGAGGGAAAAGGCTACCCTAATTAACATGCATATTGAGTTGGAAATGCAATAGCAGCGTGTAATGTGGTTCCAGAGAAGGGGGCAGATAGGAGTTCCTTGTCTGACCCACGGTAGAGGTTGCCCCAAACACCAGAATCAATATGCAGAGGTGTCTTGTATTATCGGGCTTCTGAGGGTGTTTTATCTACATTTGGGATGCACCTTCTTAACAAGGAATATTGTTGACAGAATACTTAAATGAAGGCATCACGTTCAGATGAACTTCTGCACAGTGCATAGCATAAGAATAGCACATCTCATAAATTCCAGCTTTTCTTCTCAAGTATTCTAGAGGAGTTAAAAAATTATTAACTGTGGTGCTTTTTGTTATTAGTTTAAGCATAGCATGTCAATTTTTAATATACTTTATCAAATAGTTTAATAGAAAATCAGTCCTAGGAGTGAAGATCTGGCTAAACAAAACAAAAGAGCTCCCTCACAGTCAAGAGGATTATTCTTTGCATTCTTATGATATCGTGGTGAATCTTCACAATGCTTTACCAGAATGATGAGTCAAAGAAAAAGAACAAAAACATTCCTGCCAACATCTACAAAGTGCCCGGGACCAATGTCCATTAACCCTGAAGTAGTTCCAATAGAATTGTATGCCAAGAAATGAGAACAAAAGAAAGGACTGCAACAAGAGTGCCTGACATTTTCCCCTGTTGGAAATGAAATAAAGTTAGATTAGCAAACAAAACACCGAGGTATCTGGCAGCTTGTCAGGGTAGCGGCTCTGCCATCTGCACCAAGGCCATGTGTCACTGTCATCCCTGAGGAGCAGGTCACTTGGAAGAACAGAAGATGGCTATGCAGGACCAAGGAGGACACTGGCATGATTTCCTGTGGAGCTTGAGGATGTTCCTGACAGCTTGCACGCACTACTGAAGGGAGTATGCCTTGCCAGCCGATGGCACCGAATGAGGCAGCCTGGAGCAAAACCAGGCTCTGGGTGGCAGGTCCTCCTCGATGGTTAGAGAGAAGCTGGTTTGTGAACTAGGAGTATCTATGTGCTGAAGCAGTCACAGGGAGCAGCAGCTGGACAGTGACCCTTGTGTGGTCTCACAAACCTTTCAGTTGGCAGTGGAAAGGAGAAATATTTTGGTTATATCACCTATGAAAACCTAAATCTTAGAAAGTTATTGTGTGATTGGCTGTCCCAAGTAGCTTGTTCTGCTTGATTTTAGTTGATTTTGGTAAGTTCAATGCCCTCAATGGAAGCAGTGGCTGCAAAGCCCTGTCATGTCACAGACACAGTTGTTCATAACAATGTGGAGAGATCTTGTTTATGTCTTGCTTTTGCAGTAGACTGAGGCTTTGTAGAAAAAGTGATTTTTGTTTGCTTTCTTTCAAGCAGTGTGGTTCTTTAAAAGCTTTAAATGTGCCAAACCTGTAGCCAACCTGCACAGCACTCCAGCAGCATTACATTTCTCAGGTGGCAGGTAACCAGCAGTGCTGCGCTGAAAGGTGTGTGAGAGATACAGAACATGAATCCATGTTTTTACTCAGACCAGATGTTGTATGCAGCAGGCACTCGAATAAGTGTTTAGAAGTCTGATGGTCAGACATCCGGTTTATCTCCTAATCGTTACTCTGAGAGAAAGGGATGGTCTCTTTTGCCTGTAAGGGACTGTTCTAAATGAGTGATTTGTCTTATAAAGTGATATGACCAATTGTTCCAAGATATTGAAGTGTTAGTAGTCTTCACTTGTATGCATCAAAATATTACATACACTGGGTCATTTTTCCTTACTTTCATTCAGATGACATTTAGAAATTAGATTTGCAGCACACTAAGGGATGGCCAAAGCAGGCAGCCTGCTCAGATGTTATGAATTTAACAGCTGTAGAGGTTAGAAGTTCTCTGTCTACAGCAGTGGTGCGACATGGAGAGCATGAACAGAGAGTTTTTGGGGTGCTGGCATGTCTCAGGCCATGGTCAGCAAGATCAACTCTGCAGAGAAAAGCTCAATGGATTGTGCCAACTTCAGCAGTTACTCTGAGACAGACAACAGAAGAAGCTGTCAGGGCAGTGATGGTTTCCTTAATAAGAAAAGATATAGAATATCATCCCATCAACTCTCCTGTTGATACCATGGGCTATCAAAATGGAAATGGGAGGTTCCATGACCTTCAGTCAGCCTCTTGAGCTTTTGAATTATGGCATTTACCTGTTAAATCTGCTGTTAGCAACCATTTTCTCTTGGATTAACAGATCAGATGAGCAGCTAGACAGTGTTGCTGGCCAGCTTGGTACTGAGACACTTGGCAAAGAGATGCTGCAGGAGAAGATGAGTAACTTTTCCCTCTGAGAACATCAAACAAATAACTCAGATGGGTGCTAAGACTCTGTATGCATGAGAGGAGTTCCTCCTCTGTCACTGGAACTGTAAAATTAAATCTGTCCTCACTGCTAAATATTAATTTTTCCAGCAGGTCCTTTTATAATAAATTCACTAAAATTTGGTAGTTCCTTTATATTTGCATTATCTACTTTATCTGCCTTTGCTCACAGTTACTTACAACTTCTTTTTTTTTTTTTTTTTTTTTTTTTTTTTTTTTTTTTTTTTTTAAATTTACCTTGAGAAACTGGGGAAAAAAAATTACAAGAGCAATCATGAATAAAGATAAGGAGCTGGAGTGCCATCCAGGCAGCTGTGCCATCCAAGTTAGTATGTAGCTCAGGCAGTGGTTTGGGTCCTAGCAAACCTTATGTTCTTTTTACAGTGATCACTCTATTTCAGTGACAAGCAAACTTATGTGGAAGAAGTGCTGGTCTGTGTGTAGCTCCCTAGGTAACTTGTCATGCTTGTTAGTGACTTTAAAATTTGGAGTATGAGAGGCAATCTAGAGCTGAAAGCACATAAGAGGGTTTTTCATGCAATTGCTATGGCTTTGGTAAAAGAAATGGTTGTGCAGATCTTGTCATTACCAAAGCCTTGGCTATCTCTCTGGGACATGGGGATTCTCATCCCATGCACTTTCACAAAAACAGTGATTTCCAGTTATGCCAATGATAAGACCTCAGATGGATCAGAGGATATGGTATCACTGTGGAAAACCAGTACTGTTTGTACCGATGTAGGGAATGAGGTGAGCAAAATGCAGCTCAGATTAGGTGACCACAGAGCTTTATTCTGCCCATAAAACCTCTTGATCTCCCTTCAGGACACACACACAAGCCCACAGCCAGCAGCTCTGTGTACACTCCGTTGTGAGCTGTGTGGCACGGCCCCACAGTGCCTGTGGCTCACAAAGGGCAGAAGAGGCTGTGATCAGAGATGGTGCTGTTACTGCAGCTACTCTTGACCCTCTTGGCAGGACAGCAGCAGCAGAAGCCACAGTGGCTGTGATCAGACTCATCTCCTCTTACCTGCAGAGAGGAGCCCGAGTGGCTCTTGCTACAGTGTGCCCATGTGTGAGTAACGAGTGCTTTGAGCTGCAAATATACTTACCTAATAACCATTACACAAACAGGGAGTTACTGTCCCATTAAATGTACTGGCAGTACACAGGCTCCTCTGCTGTATCACCTCAGCTCAGACTCCAGAGGGAGAAGCCTTTCAAAGATGTCTTCCAGAAGCAAGGCGTTCCTTCTGAAGAAGATAACATGTCAAAATAGTTTGTTAAATGTATATTTAAAGAACATTTCTGCTTCTCATTTCTGATAGCTCATGAAAGTTTGTGCCCCTGAGCAGCTCTTGTGTGTTTCTGTATTGAAACTCCCAGGCCTGACTCCCCAGGTCAATCTTTGAAACACCATACAAATTAAAATACGCTGTTTGTTGAAAAGAAGTGGCTTGGTAGGGATAGGGTGAATATTCACAGGCTTCTGCTCTGCCCAGTTTTGAAAACAAGTTCAGTTGAAACTTCTGTTGGTAAAAGTGTGATGGGCACACGGAATGGAAGTGAAATACTCAGGTGCTTGAGTCTCAGTGGATGTGTCAGCTTTAGAAAGACTGGGATCAAAAAGAGAAGAGGCAAAAATTGGGCCAGAAATAGTTCCATAGTTATTTTAAATTAATCTTTCAGCATTTAATTTGGAACCATTTCTAATTTTGGGGTGGGTTTTTTTGTTTTGGTTTGATTTGAGTGGGTTTGTTTGTTTGTTTGTTGGGTTTTTTGGGTTGGTGTAATAGTAAATTATTCTGTCAGAAAATTTACACTGGGGAAGTTATTGTAATTTGAATAGTGATCTCATTTCCCTCATGCAGGAATCCCACAGCAGATACAGTGTATTTATATACAGTGGCATGCAAAATTATATAACAAAAATTTTAAGGCTGAGGAACACAGTTGTGTGTATCACTACAGTTCACTCTTGACCTGTGTAAAATTAAATAGTTGCTATGATATTTAAAGATGGATCTTCAAAATGTCATTATTCTCTTTCTTTCCTAGTAAGATTATGATAGTTTCCATACTGTGTCACAGTTATGAGTAAGTGACTATACTACATTTTACTACTAGCTATTCCTAATCTGTTTTTTTGCTTTTTCACTAGTGTTGATCCTTGTTGTTTCAGTACAATTGAGAGTACAGTATACTGGGACTCCTGATGGGAAGGAGTCCTAGAGGGGGAGAGGAAATGCCTTAAAGCTTGATACACAAAAAATACAGTCTGTATTAAGATATAGTTTCTTTTGTTCTCACAAGCACTTCCCATTAGAAATTTGGGGTTCTCATGCTGTGTTAATGATTCATCATTGTTATCAGGTCTGATATGCACTTCTACTTAGTCACTGCCTGAACTCTCCATCATTCTGTGAGTTTTCCTGCTGTGAAATCCTGCCTGTGAAAACTTTGTAAGGTCCAACTGCAGTAAGTAGGCTTTAATCACAAAAAAAATTCCATCCCATATGACTCAATGCATGTTTAAAACAGTGGTGTGATGTGGTTCGTGCCAGCCTTGGGATGGAACCACAGCTTGGAGACACCAGGCATTCCCTATGGGCCTTTTCTTGCAGCCTTGCCCGGGAGGGTCACACCCATATGTCATGAGCATTCAACATGTAGAGGGCTCTACCCAGTGGGTTCCTTAGGCCTGGGACAAGATCTAATGTTATTAACTCTGAAAGAGCTTCTAGAAGTCAAACCAAATTCTGACTTTTGAAGTTGTTCCCTCTGCCTCTTTCTCCTTTTATTTTGGGCAGGTGTTACTGTGTCTGGGATCTGTGGGTTCCTGATGAGAATATTTAAAATTTTAGCAAAATTGTAGTTGTGTTTTCTTTTAATACCTGAAGACACTGTTATTAATATTGGGAGTTTAAAGCCTTGTAAAAATGTTTTTCTTTATACAAACTGTAGAAAGATAACTACTTATTTAATGAAGTTACATATTAGAATATTTATTTATTTATACTTGCATAATTTGGTTTATGAGATGATACAACTTTTAAATAGTTGGTTTTGTCACATTTTGTCATCTGCCAAATAATTTGACAAAGTTGCCACAAACTCCCTGATATTTTTCCTCAAAAGAGTTAGTTTTCTTCATTCTTTGCTGCCAGACAGGTCATGTATCTCTTCAGGCCTGAAGAATTTCTATCAGCTATTTAAATGCAAGGCCACAAAGAGAAAGCCAGACTCAGGCTGCAGCAGGCTGAACTGGGGTGATTCAGGGCCAAAGGAGCTGCAGCACATAATTAAACAGTAACTGCACCCTGCTCCAGGCTTTATAGTGGCAGTGTAAACTGGCTGCTTTTCCTGTCAGAAAAGGGAACATGCGCAGTTATCCAAGACACTGTGTGAACAAGGATGATGAAAATGGTTATTGAGTGACACTTAAAAAGTTGGGTTTTTTCCCTGCTACTTAGGCAGGGAATTTGACTAGAGATGGCTGCTGCCAGTTCCCTGCTGCCGAGGGAAGAGGATGCATCCCAGCTTCCCAGCTCTCATCGCCAGCAGGAAAAGAAAGGGCAGAGCTGGGCATCGGTCTCCCCTTCGTGCTAATGGCAGCCGCCTTTGCTTGTACTCCCTGCAGCTGGGCTCAGAGCCAGGGGAATTATATACAGCCATGGCTGTGTGCTGAAAGGAGGAGGAGGATAATCTTTCCCAAGGCTTCTTGCACCTCTCCCTGATGTTGCCCTCGGCAGCAAGTTTCTCTTCACCTGTAAGACAGCTCACAGTACTAAAATGGGACTGGAGAGATGCTATAAGCTCATTTTTCGGGCAGCAAAAGAAATCTGGCACAAAGCAGCCATATCCTTGTCTTGGCCCTTAGACAAGGAGGTGATACATGCCCACCCCATGCAGCTGAGCAGCACAAGCAGGGGAAGCCTCCAAGTTGGAGTCGCCACCAGCTTGTGGGTTTGTAACTGAGCAGGGGCTGATTTCACAGCACAGGCCCCACTGGCAGGTTTTACGTTGTGGTGTCAGCAGCTTTACAGTGATTTTTAAACAAGGCTGTGTTGAATTTGATGGGAGAAGAAATATCCTTTAAAAATCTATTGCCAACAAGTGGGTTTTTTGATGGTTTTCAGAGAAGTACCTCAAAGGAGCAGGCTGTGTGGCTGTGAGGCTTCTTAGGCACAAGTGTGATGATGAATGGGGAAGATGCGCACAGGGGCATGCTTGTATTGATGAAGGCAGCACTGCAGCGTGTTCCTACTGTGAATACCTGGGGAGGGGAATAACCTGGAGCTGCCACAACACTGCCTGAAAACCACAAGCACACAAAGCAACAGTACCTGGAGTCTTGTGGCAGGGCCTGGAAATCAGCTCTGAAGGGTTCTGAGCACGCCCTTTCTGAGGTTCTGCACAGGCACCATTGCCCTTTGGTTTACATGGCAGTGGAGGGGATGTGTACAGAGGAATATGCACAAGTTTATGCAACTGCCTGGGTTTAAAAAGCATTTTTCCTGCAGGATGTATTTGGCCATGACTATTCATTTTTTTGTTTATTGGCATCTAGTGCTGAAATGAAGTCATACCAACTTTTATCTTCTATAAACCAGATGGGCAGCTTTCCCAAGACACTGAGTTCCTGCTTTCCCTTCAAGCCTGCTGCTGTGATGGGCTTTTGCTGGCTGGCAGACTACTGCCTGTGCTGTGCAGGTAGCCTGGTGTCTGGTGGGGGGGGCTTATAGAAAGGAATCTGGAGCCATTTCCATGTCTTTGAAGGTGTTTCTGGCTCTGGCAGTTTGCTGACAGCAAGGTCTGTTTCCCCTTCTTTCTTGTGCATCTCTTCACTCAGTGGGGTTGTTTCCTGTCGTAACTTGCAGCTTTGCCTTGCAGCCTTCCCATCTAACCATCTTTTTTGTGCTTTGACCCCAGGGAGCTCTCTGAGCATAAACTCGTTTCTGCTCATGTTCATGCCCTTGAAAAATAATCTTATGAGGGAGGTCAGTTTATTGTAGCAATACCCAGGGATTTAGGCAAACTCAAGAATTCATATTTCATACTTTGTCCAAGGAAACACGTAAGAAGGTGTAACTTTTGCCCTGAAGACCTGTAACATAATATTCTGCTGATCCTGGTGCATCCTCTAAAGTCATCAGGGGATGTAAATTATAGCTTCCAGGAATAACAGCAGATTCAAATCAATGTAATGCTGTAGGTAACTCATCTGAGTGGCGGGAATGAAGTGAAAAACAGGGAGGAACAGGAGTGGTTGCATTTGCACTGTGGGGTGACGAAGGTTTGAGCAGCTCAGCGGCTGCTGACTTGCTCTGTTGGACTTGTACCAGTGAGGGAAAGATCTCAGTAGTGCCTGGGACTCCACCAGTGTGGTTGAGTTTGTAGGACTGGGCTTCACAGAGCACCATTTGATCCTCACTTTAACCAAAATTCACATGAATGATTGATTTTATACCCAGTAATATATCTTCCAAAACCAGTGGGAACACTCGAGGGTATAAACCTTTGCCAGACTAAGACTTGGAAACTAGTGCAATTTCCATGTTTCACTTGATTTTTATTTTTTAATGTATCATGTGATGGGGGACAGAATATCTCGAGTACCTTTGTTTTTTACACAGAAGTGTTTCAGCTTCTGTAGTTTAAAAGAAAAAAAAAAAAAGAAAGTAGAAAGCAACTGTTAAGTTTGAAAGCAAGAAAGGATTTTCTTGCTATATATCCTCAGACCAAGCATATTTTAATAAAAATATTAAGGATCACCATCTGTTGATTGCTGGCACTTTATTTAGATTTATCTGTTGCAAGTTTATATTTTATGCAAAGACAAACAAACAAAAGAGCTTTTTTTTTTTACAGAGAGTTGGATTGAACGATGTCTCAATGAAAGTGAAAACAAGCGTTACTCCAGTCACACCTCTCTGGGAAATGTTTCTAACGATGAAAGTAAGTAACTTGCCATTCATTTAAAGTGAGTGTGAACATGTCCAAGTGCTCATTTCCTGCTGTATAAGTTGCTACAGCTCAATTAAATTTTAGTACTGTGTATTTTAAAGAGTCAGCTGGCTTGACATACTCAATAGTTTTATCAAACTTTTTTTCTGGAATATTTGCATTTTTTAAAAGGAAATAATACTGTTCACTCGTTAAAACAATCAGGAGAATTTGTCTGTCACTGAATAAAGGTTGGATGACCACTAAAATGTGCTGTTAGTATCAGCTTAGAAGAAAAACCACCTGTTTTATGCTTTTCACTGGAGAACACCATGTGGTCAAAATACAGGGAAAAATGTGCTGTTTTCCAATATTACTATATCAAAATATAAACTAAAAAATCTTTCCATTAAGAATTAAACAATCATGAGATTAAAAAAATCACTTACTAAAACATGATTTTGCTTTCTTTTTTAGTCAGAGAGAGGAAACAATTATTAATTTAGCTGATTTTAAAATAGCTATTGTTTTTCTTTTCTAGTGATAGTAATTTCAGATCTTGATTTTTAACAATAGCAGGTAATCAAAATGACTTCAAAGTAATTTAAAATAACCAAATTTTTTATTTTTAAAATTGCAAGGGAATTTCTAGCTTACTATTTAGTTTTCCCTGTTTATGCAATTTCTGTTCTGCTTAATTTGCCTAAAGCAAAATACTCTTCATGCTACTTTTCCTCTCAGGACTTCATATATTCACATTACAAGACATTAATGCAGATTGAATTCTTTAATTCAGTAACTAGTAATTTACATTTCATAAATATGTGTTTAGAAAGTATATCTTAAATAACTTCATTGCTGCAATTCCCTTTTACATTTTTTTGCATTTTAAGAGAATTATTTATTTTGACATCATGGTAAAATTACATGCCTTGTAGCACAGTGTTGTAATGGATCATGAAATTTGCTGTATTGGGGTCTTACTCTCATTTTAGGAATACCTTTTGAGGGAATATTTCTGAAGGAGAAGGAAGATGTTAGTAGAAAAATGGTATTTATTCATGACTCCCAAGCTAAGAACAGTGGAAAAGAATCTTTAAAGATAAACAATGAAACTGGGACAGATTTGGGGTTTTCTGTTTTTAAAAATTAAGGATGCAATTTAATTTATCTTAAAAAAGTTAAAGTGGATTGTAGTGAAAATACAAACAACAGCTTGTTATTTTGAATTTTATGAGAACCTGTGAGATATACAAAGTTTATTTCACTCTGATACTACTGAGAAAGTGATGGAAGAAATCTGTAATGAATGAGATGTGTCTTCAGACTCTTAATAGGGTCAGAATTCAGGACTGTTAAATGTGCTTTAAATATGAGCATGAGAAATTTCCACATAGCTGAGGCTAGTAAAATGAGGACCTGTGTGGTTAATAAGAGCAGGTGTTTCAGGCAGTGGCATTGAGAAGATGGGATGGTTGCTCATTCTGTTTTCTGGTTCTGGAATTAAGGGGCAAGCAATAACGAAAGGCAGTGAATTTAGAACTGATAAACCAAATACATAAATGATTTGTTCCACCATTCGTGTGCAGAAGACATTGTGACAGCATATAATGGAAACCCAAAAGAGAGGCAGAGATGATTTTATCTAGCTTCCCTCCTAATAGGCACTTCTTCCAGATGCTTCCTTTGCACAGATTACCAGCATTTCTGCAGTGCAGATATGAGAATCAATCCACCTGAAAAATTATCCTTGTTTTGAGGGGGAGGTGAGGGAGGGGAGAAGGTGAAGAGGAAGAAGTAGGAAAGCAAAATAAGCCACAGCAATAATCTGTGAAATCTAGAACAAACTAGAAGTTTCACTGTAGGAATCATTGTCCTATGTGCTCCTTTCTAGACCTCGAGTTCTTTCTAACGTTTTTCTAACACTGCCCAAACACCAACCGAGAAATTTCCAAACCGTTGTGTCATTCTTTGTCCAGCCTCTGTCATACATTTACAAAGTAGGAGGCAAAATGTTTTGAGAAAACCCACATAACCCTATTTGAATTCTTCAGAATGGTAGTCAAATTACTGTTTTGTAGGTCCAGTTTGCATCTGCAACAAAAACAAAGCTTAATCCACCTTTCTCTTGGCTAGTTTTTTGTCTCTACATACATCAGGTAGCTGTTGGCTGGACTACCAGAGAAAATGTGGGTCTGGTTTTCAGTTGGGGTGGGCTTTCTTTTTGGCCTTGGCTCCACTGAAGATTATGAGAACTTGTGCTGTGAACCAATAATGTTCTTACTGGGCATAATGCTTGCTCTTGTGACTGTTTTTTTCCCTGGATGATTTTAGAGTTCATAGGGTTTTAGGACAGGAATAATAATTTTGCTGGTCTCCTTTTCTACAGCTGAAGTATGCTACAGAACCATACTTGAGGCCACAGGGGTCCTTTGCAGTCTTCCATTCTTAACCAGCTATCCCCAGGCCTCTTGAACCTGCATCACACTGGGAAAGGAAGCGATGACTCATAGCCATGGATTCACATCATCTCTGTGGGTGCTCCCTTACCCTTTTGGAACATTTTATGACCTCTTCCAAACCACAACTTTTACATTCTAGTATAAAAATTGTCACTAAATTTTATTTAATTTTCCAGCTTTTAAAACGTTTTTCCTGCTGCCACTTCCACATTCCACATTAGTCAAAAGATTCACAGGAAAAGGGAATGGCGCAACTTTGTAGCCAGCAATTATAAAAAACAACTCCATAACATTTTCTGTGTACTGTGCACTGAACCAGATTATCCAAATTGAGATAGAGGTCTGGAAGGACACAAATAAAGGTTTACGAAAGTTTCAACTTCTGTTCCATGGGGAAGGAATCATGATGTTTCTTGATGAAGTGGAAGGGTTGGTTGTCCAAATTTTCTTGCTTATTTGGAAATGTGAATGTGTAGACTTTCTAGGAGATAAAAGAAAACATCCAGACTACTTTTTGTGCTTCAAAAGTGGTGTTCAAAATCCATGTTCATACTGGCTGTAATGGACTTATCCAGCAGTTTTTGTTTGAACTAAACCTCTTATTCTTCCATTAGAAAAGAAAAAAATGTTTAAAGAAGAGCCACTTGTTTTCACTGAAACTTTCCTCGGAGAAAATTCTTTCTTTTTCAGTCATACCTACTCAGTGAGAATTATGCCCCCATGTTTCTCAGGGGATTTAAAAAAATCCCACTGTTATAAAAGCATGGAATACATGCTAATGAGCTTGAATCTCATTTATGGCTACATGTAAGTGACAAGATAGCTTTGTACTGTAATTTAATTTTGTCTAAGGCCAAATCACTTCTGAGAACAGTCAGAATCCGGCCTGCAGGAGGTACAGAGGAAGAGGATATTCTTCTGAAAAAAAAATGTGCAGCTACCTGAACTAAGGGATGGATTTTATCTATATAAAGATACTAACAGCATGTTAGCTCCTTAGTGGTTTTGAGAAACATGCAGGCAGTGCTGGAACGTACAGAGTTCTCTTACACAGTGGAAAGAAGAACTTACCTCCATTTTAGTTAGGATAGACTAACGCCAACACTTTACTACAAAAAAGTTGTGTCTTTGCTTTGGGTTGTTCCACTCTCTGTGTTTAAGGCAGCAGGCTCACAGCTGCTGAGCTCAGCTCCTGTTGTCTCCATGTCTTGCACCAAGAACTCCCTTGAGCTGTATCCAGAATCAGACTGCAAAAGTTAGTGGATACACTGAGAGCTCTGGGAAAGCCACAAAGATACAAGCATGTACAAGATACAAAGAGGACTCTACTTGAGTGTCTTTGAAACAAAATTTTGGAAGTAAGATGGAGCAGGTAGCAAAGAAACTTCCATGAAGTTTGGGACAAAAGGATTCTCTGGTATCTCTGGGAGCCAACAAATACTGGTTTTTCTTGAACATTGATTCCTGGTTTTATTATGTTTGAAGGCCCCTTCTATGCTGAGAGTTTTACTTGCAATTGTCTAAGCTATTATCTGCATTGTTTGGTATAGGTACCAGGTTTTCCACTTATCAGGTACCTTGAAGACACCTTTCCTTGGAATGCTGGTGGTCTTCCTACTAGCAGTGGAGTGAGCACACTAGATAGGTTTATCCCTGACATGCTGTGTAGGAACACCTGCAACTGTGAATTAGGAACAAGGTTTTTCCTGGCGACTTCAAGCCCTTTTGGATTTGGCACAGTAGAATTGTCATGTCTCTTCTTTGACAGTGCCTTGAAGCAGGACTTCTTTTCAGTGACTTTATTTCCTTTTCCTACAAAATAGGTTGGATTTTACAAGTATTGAAGTTTAAAAAGTATGACTTTATTTTAATCTACAGTGTTGTTTTGATGTGATTTGATAAAATGACAGGCCAGAAAGTAGGAAATGTTTTTTTCCCTTCCCTCTTTTATTCTAGACAAAGTGATCTGGTATCAGACCTGAGTAAGGAGCTAAACATTGTCTGCTTGATATGGACACCATTAGGTGCCCTGCTGCCAGCTAAAATATAAAATATAGGGGTATTTAATATTTTCTGCTAGTCAAATATCTGATGAGATTATATTGTTAAACTAGACAAGGTAGAATTAAGAGCTTGTATATGTAATACTGAAAGTTTGTATTTCTAGGTCCCATCTATTCCTGTACCATTTGCAACCCTTTCCATCTTTTTAATAGAAAAGTGAAAGTTTGGCTAGCAGCTGGTGCATTTGCAGAAAACAAAGTTGCACTATTTTCTTGTACAGAGAATTGATTTTGGGGTGACAAGCTCTTTGAACATTTTGGCTTTGTTGAAAGTCCAGTTGTTCAATGGAAATGAATGCTTAAAGAAATTTTCTGAATTACAGTGGAAGTCTGTCATTCTCCTTGGTTTTAGGAGACAGTTGGGGGGAGGATGCTGAGGAGTACTGAAGAAGGATCCCCAGGAAGCAAACATACCTGAGGAAGGAGACATAAATTGCAGTTTATGACCTAATTGTCAGTTTGTGTTGTTAAAACAGCTCCTTACGTGGGAGGAGCTGAGTATGGCTGGCGTGAGGTGTGTCTGAGGACAGGATAGGTAAAGCACCGGCTCTCAGAACCTCGCTCTTAACGCAAGTGAAAAACAGCTGTGAGGGGGAATGGAAAGGGTGTAGAGATAGTGTGTAACTTCGATATTGACTCGCTTCAAGGAGGATGTTTGATGTCAGCCACGTTAGTACAGGTAGAAGCCATCCCGCGCCAGGTCCTTGGGCGTGCGGGGCGGCAGCCGCGGCCGCTCGGCATTCAGGCCCCGTGCGCTGCACGCCGACCGCCTGCTCAGGAAAAACAAACGAAAGCCACGATTTAAAAGTGATTTGAGATGTGTGTGTTGGTCCTGTGCGCTGAATAAAAGCGGGCCCTGAAAGGCAGGGAGGGAGTGTGCGGCCCAATAAGTGGGGGCCTATTGTCATGCAGATGCAGAGGGGGCTGCGCTGGGGGTCCGCGGGGAGCTGCGGAATGGGATTTCCCGGCGCTCGGGGGAGCGGCCGCGGGATAAAGGCACAGATTCCGCGGGTAAGGCAAGAAATCCTGCGGGACAAGGGCTGCGCACAGAGCCTTCCAGACTGGGGTGCGTTATTTGTTGTATATTTGTGTGCGTGGGTTCCCGGGACAGCACAAAAGGCCTCCCAAGAGGGTGTGATGTTCAGAGGAGTTAGCCCGGCTCCCGTAAGATCTAGCATGCTAAAAGCTCGCTTAAATAACTTCTAAAAGTTAATTACACGGAGCAGTGCAACTTGCAGCGTGGTGTACAGGTTTACCTCATCGTTTAGGTATCAAAGCCATCTACGCTGAATGCTTTCATGGAGGACAAAGCTGTTAAAATCTCAAAATGTGTTGGATACAACATTGTTTCCCAAAGAATACCTTTCTGGAGCTGCTGATCATGCTCCACTCAGCTTTCACTCAGGAACGGTTTATATGTTTAACAAAACACGACTTAGTTGGAATTATTCTATACATATTTCTAAATTGTTTCAAAAGAAGAAATGCAAACCAGGAAAAATCCAATATTTTAAGTTTTATTTTAATTGCCTTTTTCTTTATTCATCTTTTATCCAAATTTTTGGAAAATCAGCAAATCAGAATTGCCTTGGAAACAGTTAGTGGGGAAAATTATCAGCGAAATCACTTGAAAAGGAATAAAGTATATTATAGAATATACACTTCTTCTTGTTCAGAATTAATCTCTGTAAATTTTTAAACATTGAACACTTACCTTGTGTTAGGATCAACCAATGGGTGTACCCCATTATTTTAAAAGCATTATTTAATAACTTGTGGAAGGCAACAGCTCCCTTTCAGCGAGTGAAACTGTTTACATGTTCTGACATGCTCATAGAGATCTAATAGTTGCTTTTTCCATATTAATTTATCCTTTTCAATGTCAGTAGTCCTAGGCACCATTCTGCTCCTGCTATCAGTGATTTTTGCAGGGTTTACTGCCTTAAGCTGTACCTACAGATAGTAGTTTAGGGAACATATTTCCATATTTAGCAAAATTTCCAAAATTTAGCCAAAATTTTGAGAAAGCTTTGATGCTTGAGCACATTTAAATTTTTTTTTAAATTATTTTAATTATTTTTTAAAAAAAATGTTACCATTCAAAAATTATTTCTTTTTAAAAAAACAGTTTATGAATTCCTGAGAAATTCCTGATGAAATTACATAACTTTTTATTTGTTTGTTTCTTAACAGATGAGGAAAAAGAAAATAATAGAGCATCAAAACCACATTCAACTCCAGCTACACTGCAATGGTAAGATGCCTTTTAAAAAAATCAAGAAAATCTATTAGCGTTTTTTCTTATGTGTGTTCCAGATGAAGGGATAGAACTCTTGGCCACCTTAGAGTTCTAAAGATACTTTCACTGTAAGTGTTTAATGTGCCTGTTTGTAACCTGTACAGCATTTCTCAATAAATAAAAGAATTTGTTTGAACAGAGGAAACTTCTGAGAGTTTGGAAAATGTACTCAGCATATTTATTTGCCACCTTGCCAACTGGTTATTTGTGGTTAGTCATCATTGTTACATTTATTACAAAAAGAAAACTAGTGCTGAGATATTTTTTTTTCAAGACTCACATTTGTTTCAGTGTCTGATGAAGCCCACCCTTACCAACTGTTTTGCCGACATGAGATCTCTGTAATTTAACGTAGAAGGCAAAACGAAAGAGTTTGAGGTTTGATTAATTTGTCAAAATCCCCTTCCTAAGTTAGTGAAGAGGAAAAAAAAAGGAAGGGTAATTAGGAAGAGAGAGAGAGGATAGTTTGAGGGTTCGTCTACAGTGCTATAAAACATAAACAAGTGCTGTTCCGTGTGATTTGCAGCAGTATTTTAGTCCACAGGTTTCGTAATGTGTACCTGTAATTCTGGCATTCTTTGCTGTCGGTCATCTCTTAGACTTTTGTTGCCTCAGTTAAGGTTTTTAATTCTTTAGATTTCTTAATATTGTAAGTGATCAAGTATCTTTCGAGAGGTTCCATGTATCTGGCAGAACACAGCTGTTACAGCAAAGCCTCAGAGCACACTTATCTGAAATCCCATAGTCTTTAGCTTGTTTTAAGCCTTTTCAAAGAAAGGCCTTTCCTTTATCCGTAAGTACCTGAAGTACTTCTTGTACTTTTGGATGAAAATATAAGATTATTGGTAAAAAAGTGAGTTTTTTAAAGCAAAATGTTAGCAAACTTCTTTCTCTGCTTCTGTCAGTCTCTTGGAAGATTTCACTGAAAAAAACAGCAAAGAATAATTCATTCCGTGTATTTTACTCCATTTTTTCTGCCTGTGAAATTACATGGTTCTGTGAAATATGCATAAAGATGATTTGGATTATTTCTTCTATATTTGCTTTTTAAAGTTGATTGGTGACATTTTCATACTAAAAAAGACCTGATTTTGAATAGGTTGCTGCCAGTATTCAGAAACTTACAGACACTTTCAATGCAAATAATGAGATGGGCAAATAGAAATAAAGGAATTTAGTTCAGAGCTATTGTTTCTTTGTACCTATTTGTATCACAAAAGTCCCGTTTTTCAGAAGTTCAAGAAAAGTGAATGACTTCTTTAACAGTCACTCAAAAAAGGGAGTAAGTACAGACAGAGAGAAAATTATTAAAATAATAATGAAATGTCATTTTATTATTTTTCATTATTCATTCCCACAGCTTCAACACAGTTCAAACAGGATAATAAAGAATGATCTAGCTAAAATAAAATAGCAAGTAGGTCTTACCAGTCCCAGATTCAGAGCAGTGTTTATTTTGCAGTGAAGTCAGTTAAGAGCCTTTTCCATGGGATCAAATAATGTCGTAGCCAAGAAGCCAGCATTAATTAGAGCATCCAGTGATACTGATCCCAACAGAAAACATGCAAATACAGTAAACAGTCTTTTTTGCCAAATACTTTCAAGCTTCATCAGTCATAAAGGTTAGTAAATCCCTAAACTCCTGGGATATTGAGCCCTGCTGGAATGTAGTGTGCACATTAATGCTCATTCAGCAGTGTTTGCAGTAGAATCCTAGAATTTTGTTTCTGAAACAACTTCCAGCTTCTTGCAACTTCTTCCCTTCTCTCTTGTAAGTGTACTGACTTACTAGCTGTCTGTTGTATTATGTTTCTTACATGCTGAGGTAGGTGAAATATTCTCCTCTTTGAGTCCTCCAGAGCATTTGCAATTTCCTCCATTCATCTTCCACCCCAAGTTCCATGAGTTAAGAGAAAGCAAAGAAGTTTCATGTCTAAACTCTTCAGCTGCTGTCAAACTGAATTGTACAATTGGCTGAGTGTATTAACAGGCATGTAAGTAAAAAGCTTACCAGTCATACCTACAGAACAATTTTTTCTGGTAGTTTCCATGTGCTTTTCAACCTATGTGCTGCAGCTTTGAATTGGTATTTCCTGGAAAAATTGATATACTAAATAAAATGAGAAGCTCAAAAGTTAGGGTCAAACCGCTAAAGTAGCCAGCTTATTTTGAGTGAAGACGTGCAGTTTCCAGTGTTCTGGGAAGCCAGACATTAGCATTGGGTTATTTGTACTGCAGTAGCACCCAGCAATGCCTGAACTGGTAAACAGCTGTGATCAGCACTGTAGAATTGCTTCACAGAGAACTTCCTGGAGGTGTAGCTTTACATGTTGGACAGTTTTGCTTGCTCAGGTATGGTGGTTAAACCTCAGCCAACAATTAAGTACCACACAGCTGCTCACTCCTTCCCCTTCCCTGCTCTCACTGGGATGGGGAGGAGAGTCGGAAAAAGGTAAAACCCATAGGCTGAGATAAGAACAGATGAATAATTAAAGTAAAATAGATAATAATAGTAGTAGTAGCATTAATGAAAAGGAAAAAGAGTAATAAAACCCAAGAAAAAACAAATGATGCACAATGCAGTTGCTCACCACCTGCTGCCCAAGGCCCAGCCCATCCCTGAGCAGTGATCAGCACCTCACAGCCAATTCCCCCCAGATTATTTACTGAGATATAATGTCCTGTTGTATGGAATATTCCTTTGGCCTGTTGGGGTCAGCTGGTCCAGTTGTGGTCACCCCCAGCTTCTATGCAGCTCCTCTCTGCCACAACGTGGGACACTGGAGAGTCCTTGATTTGGGGTAAGCACAACTTAGCAACACCTGAAAGTGTCATCAACATTATTCTCATACTAAACCCAAAACACAGCATGGTACCAGTCACTAGGAAAAAAAATGACCCTTTCCCAGCCAAAAGCAGAGCATCAGGCCTCACACCAAGTATTTGCACACTCAGAGAAGACTAAAAAATGTATCTGAGTGTTTCTTGGGCAAGCATGTGTCCTGTCTTCTGGATTCAAGTGGTGGAATTGGTGGGGTAAATTACTGACCAGTTTTCAGCATACAGTATGAAACTGCCCTTGTTCTGGCAAATGGAAACCTCACAATTGTCCCTGCAGCATCTGGTGTCTGCCAAGTTAAAACTGGTTGTGTTTTTACTGTTAGATGCTACTACCACTTAGAGCCAGTGAAGGCAACAGTGTCAAAAAACAGAAACAGAGGAAATGTCAGGCGGAACAAAAAAGAAGAGGAAGAAAGCAGTAAGGAAAGCATAGCAAAGACATAAGGGAAATATGTACATTTTGTCACATGGTTCGTATTGCCATCAGCTTTATTAGTTATTCCTTGTCTGGAATCTTGCTCTAAAGAGCAAATTACATCAACCCCATGGGGAGATATCCTTAATGTTTGTGCCTCTCCAAAGGTGAAACGTACTGAATGTTTTAAATGTGGAGGATGAAGAATAGCTGAAGAAGCCAAGAATCGTGTCTGGATGACTGTCACCCTGGTTAAATAGTCTTTTCCTGGAAACAGGAATGATGCTTTTGTTTTGTTTTGTTGATGACACAAAATGAAGTGAAAGGCCTGGTGAAAGTAGCATTACTGCCAAATACATCATAATTGAGGAAACTGCCAAATACATCATAATTTGGGAAAGTACACAAGCTTGAATGTAACTGTTAAGGCTTGAATATAGCAGTACCTGGTATTCTGTGCTTATCCCATGTTCCTGTGCTCATTATCTTCTGTAAAGCTATAGTTTGGCTCTAAAATGTTAATGTTAACTTCAGTGGTGAACTGGTTGACCAAGGTGTAAGAGTGAAACATTATTTTACTTCATTTTAGGGTGTGTGTGTGTTTACTTCCCCAAACACAGAATTATTTGAAGTACAGACGACCTAATCCCATGCAGTTTGCTGGTTTACAATGTAGGTACTCTGAATAATAACAGTATTTTGAAGCTAAAGTCAACAAAACTATTCTATTTTCTGTAACATTTATAAAAAGACTTTTAAAAGAGCAAGGTAAAGCATAGCTAGGGGATGGATTCTCCCCAGATTCATACTTCCTTATATGTTGTTATACTCCATCAAAATTAATCTATTCTAGAATCTTCTGTGTGATTAACAGTGGTTAACATCACCGTTGTTCTGTGGTTTTGAGATATAAAAATAAACCTGTAACAACACTACAGACGTGAGTCTGATATAGAATAATCTCATTTAATCTAGAACCATGTAAGTGTATATGGAGGGAAGCAATAATAGGGACAGATAAAATTGCCCTTCCTGTGGAAGAATTAGGGGCTTTATTCCTATACTGTAGTGGTACAAAAAGTCTCATTGTGAGCTACTGGATTTCATATGGCTTTATTACAACACTATATGAAATGTTTATATATATATATGTATATTTTATAACTGGTAATCATTTGTTAGGTAGGAGATTGCATTCATTATTTTTCTACAATACTGTAGAATGAAGTGGATTCAAAATATGATAAAGTTGTTAAATAAAAGACAGGAAAATAAAAGCAGTGGAGCAAGATGGGGTTTTGATCATTAAAAAAAAGTTCAGGTATAATGGGGCATTGTTCAGTGTCAGACTAATGACTCTCTGTGAAAGAGAGGAGAAAAAGAGAAAAATTCATCAGATATGAAGAGAAATAATTAACTGCTTTTCTTTCTGTCCTGTCTTGGTCACGGAAGCTGACATTCCAATTAGCAGCTATAGTATACAAACGAACTCTCCAGGTTGTGAAAGGAGGTTTTGTTACAGCACTATGAAATTGAGGTATGATGATGAGGCCATGATGATATTTCTGTAGAAACCAGGGAAGAATAGATGTTGCCCATACAAACCGATTCCATTCATCCAGCCGGATATCTTATTAAAATACTTTGCAGTCACAAATGATCACGATAACTAAAATGGAAGGTAGGTAGGTCCTGAAAAAGGCAATGAAGGAGAGAAACAAGATATTTGGAGGGCGTTCTAGAGCTATCAAATGGCAGGGGATTATTTGATGTAAAATTGGAATTTTTTGAGAATACATATTTACTTTTTAATGTAATTAAGAGGAAGTTACTCCTAACTTCTTCCCTTACCCAGCAAGGCAGACAAGCACACATGTGACTGCCTATGACTGACACCATCAATGACAAGACTAATTACGGTTTAATGTTAAGTGTGTATGTAAATATCTCTTGACCATTTTGGGGTCAGCAATCATAAAAATGGCATTTCAAAGGAATGTTTCTTCTAATCTACAGATTTATAATGAGGCCAGTTTCAAGCTTTAAAGATGAAGCATATGCCTACTCATATATTTGACATATAATTTAAAATTTTATAGTTGTATATTTCTAAAAGGTAGAAGAGGATGTTATTTCACTGCAGGATTTTCAGCATTGTCTTCAGATTGTGATTTCTATTTGTTTTTTTACTTTGCCCATAAACAATAGCAAGGAAATATTGCACAATAAGATTTTGTGGACACTTTTGAGTATTAGCAAATTATTTGCTTTAGCCACACCTGCTTCCTCAAGGTAAGAAATTTTGCAGCTGGACAGGAATGAAAAGAATGTCATGAACCAAAAGTGATGTGTTCTGTTAAGGAGAGAATGCTTCCCTCAGGGAATTTTTACTGTTTCACCATTGTACATATATTTGTTTACTGCAGGATGCTATTAGGGTATAACAGATTGCTGGGAACTCACAGCCTATGGTCTTGATAGCAAGTGTGAACCAAATGAAGTAAGTATTATGAGAATGAATTGGAAGGAGCACTTAGGAACAAAGCATACAAAATTTAGTAGACAAGAGGAAGTCAGAACGTTTGGTCTTAAAAGGTGAAGCTTCTGTTTACCATACAGGACATCCAACATACTTGCAGTTTTGTCTGTTTGATATTTGCTTTTGAAGGCTGGAGGAGAACTATGAGATTGCTGAAGGTGTTTGCATTCCTCGAAGTGCTCTCTACATGCATTACTTGGACTTCTGTGAGAAAAACGACACACAACCCGTTAATGCTGCCAGCTTTGGGAAGGTGAGTCTAAACTGTAGTATGGCATCTTAAAATGTCACTGCTTCAGGTGAATTTGTATTATTGAAAATATTTAAATCTTTTAGAGACAGAGGCATATGAATGAAATCTCTTGTGTATTCAAGTTATTGGACAAAGGCTAAGATTATAAATATTTTGATGATTGGAATAATTTCTAACTATGGCTAGGCTCCAAAGTATGTCAGTCCCCAGCCTAGCTGATGGTGACATGGTACAAAAAATTGGCAGTTAAAACTGAATTGGAAGTTGAATACAAGCCAATGTAAACACACTTGCATTATGATCTGCACTCTGAAACTAATGTATAATTTTAAAAAACAGAAGGGTAAAATTGAATTCTGGAGCATGTCTGTGCTGTCCTTGTAAGCATGATATGGATATCCCTGAATTAATGATATCAAATGATGTGGCAAATTCACATGGTGGAGTACAATGCCTCCAGATGTGAAGGTCCAGAAAGCATCTACCTGCTTTTGTGTGCACTGCAGGTACAGGCTGCCAAGCTATCCAAGTTATCTTTTCACTGGGACTCCTTGTGCTTCCCTTTCCAATCCTGCTGTAGTAAGAGCCACTCTGGTTAACTCCAGATT
The DNA here is from genome assembly GCA_013397195.1 of Hylia prasina. Lineage (NCBI taxonomy): Eukaryota > Metazoa > Chordata > Aves > Passeriformes > Sylviidae > Hylia > Hylia prasina. Next base: position 209,161 of record VYXD01014879.1, on the reverse strand, counting down.
CACAGTGGAGATGCACTCCTAGCACAGCTGTGCATCATCTGGGTGTGAGCAGTAAAGCTCTACACTGGTAGCAGATGTTAATAGCTGGCTAGAAGGTTACATGAAGTTTGTATTTTGGATTTGCTGGTCAGGTGATATTTTCCTCTCAGTGAAAAACGGGATGATATTTAAAACTGAAATTCTACCATAGAATGTGTCACAGGCCTTTAAAACCTCTGAAAAAACAAAGTGTAGAGTTTGCCACTGTTTTTGAAATGCTTGCAAGCATGAATCTGAAGCCCATTGTCCCACAAGTTGTTCTCTTTCAGTGTTTGCAACATTTGTCCTATTCTGTTCTGGGTATTTAAAGAAGGAAACATGTTTCTAGGGTAAGTGCCTGTGTAAAGAAAAGGTGAAGATGTATTTAATGAGGTGACATTTTCTACAGTGCATCTTTAGGCAGGCAGTTTGGTAAGGAAAATAAAGTGTACCCTGTTATGACATACTATGTTTGTTGTGTCTTGAAGACCTCCATAACTCAGTAGATTCTGTGTCACGCTTCTTTTTAAATACACTGCAGAATTGTGAATGAAGTTGTTCATTGTACATATTATTGCTACCAAGTGATAAGTATAGTGGCAACATGTAATTTAAGAACAGTGAAAATAAGAAACAGATTTCATGCAGGCTCCTGCATTTGGAACATGGCTTAAATTTACACAATGCTACTTCTACTGCTGCTAAAAACTTCTGCTAATTGTAAGGTGTAAATATTCCAGAATTATTCCATCAGAACATAAATTTACCAGGGATTTCACCATTTATCAGTATGTGGCAGTTTTGTTACACTGTTCCATCCCCCTTCTCTCCTGCCTCTCACACATAGACTTGTTCATTGGTACGAGTGTCTTGACCTAGCAGGACAGGTACTATGAGTTCCATCCAAAAATCACAGCATTCCAATATGCTTTTCTTGCGCTGTGGTCCAAGTGTTTTCCTCTCTGTTGCATGACAATTTTTATCTTTTTTTGTGGAGAGGAAGGAAGCCAAACACAATCACCATGGTACTGTTTCACACTAGTACTTTGGGTGGCCATAACTTCTACATCTGGGAACTGACACTTCTGCACTGGTACGTCCAGGAACTTCAGACAACAGGAGTGCAAATACTGAAGTGAAACCAGCTTCTCCATATGCAGATCCTGAGCAGACCCCACTGATTCTTTCCAGCCTGTTACTGCTAACAGAATGTACTGCACAGGTGTAAAGATCTGCAAGGCACATCTGCATTCTCTCAATAGCTTGCAGTCAGCTTCTCCTTTGAATCATGTACATGTATGAAGTTTTAACCAACATTTGTTGTCATGTGACTTAAATACAACATTGGCGAGGTGAGTTGCATAAATGCCTTGGAGGCAGTTGAAGCAGTGCAGTGAAATAGGTGCTATTTGAGGCATTATGCACTTAGCTGCTGCAACAGAGACCCTGGACATCTTTGTTCTCACTGGGAAACATCAGAAGCCCTGCAGCTGTCATCTCCTTCACAGAAAGGAGCTAGTTTTGTGAAATTTTAGACAGTTCTTCTTTCAGTAGACCACACTGAATTTATAATTCAGCTCTGAACTTTAGCTTTGTGTTAAATATTCAGGCTTTTTCTTTAACAAACTGGTAGTTTTTAGAAACAGATGTGGAGTTCAGCACATTAAAACAAACTGTAATAAATAACAGCATTTTCTGTTAAACTTCTAGGACATGGACTGGACCTCAGACACTAGGTAATATTGCATTAATGATATCAAAATTGGTGTGGGGAGTAGGAAGATTAATAGAGAGGCAGTAATATGGACTGGTTTTTGAGAAAACCAAGCTAATAGCAATTAAAGGAACAAGAAGAGCAAAGAACAGAAATACTGCATAAAATACACCTTTTAAAATGCAACCTGTACTCCTAAGCCACAAAAAGAATATATAAAATCAGGAATACTCTAATATGGCTATTAATGGGATATTAATATCATATTTCTCATATGACAAAAGGAGCTGTAACTTTGCTACTGAGGATTTTAGTGTTTTACTCATTTAAAAAAATGAGTTAGTAAAACACTAAAAACACTCATGCAAAAATCACAGGCAGTTTTATCTATACCAGCATTTGCCAATCTGCTATGCTACCTAGTCTGTCATTACAGTACTTTTTATTGTCTGCTAAAGACAGGACCCAGCGTTCTTTTATATACCATCACTAAATAGTAATTAGGGAGGGCCCTGTAATTTGGTGGTTACAGCTCAGCATCAAGTGCAGAGTCCAGCATTAAATTCCTGCTCTTACTGTAGAGAGCCAAGTACATTATATTTTGATTTCATGCAGAAGTGAGCCAGAAAAAGTAGAGATGTTCCATGGAACCAATGAGAAGACAGGGAGGTACAGCGAGGCCAGGCAGGTGTGTCACTGAGTTATTAACAATTGCATGTTGCATATGAGAACAAGCTCTCTCCCAGTGAACGTGTTTAGACTGTGAATTAGTCTGCAGGCAGAAGGAGTGAAAGCCCTGTTGCTGAGGTCACTTCAAAAGGACGGCAGCCTTGTGCCCCTCAGCCCTGTGCTGCAAATGCCTTAGGCTCTGCTCTGGGACCTTGGGGCTCTTGAGAACAGTTTAAGGTGTTTCCAGCTGAAAGTTGTCCACTGCCTGCTGCAGGGAAGGTTGTACAGATACACGTTTGTTTGGGGTTTTATCTGAGCAACATGTTAACATAAAATGCTGATGAATATTAACACACTGTGCAAAGAATTACAGTGGATGATGACTCAGACTTCTCATTCTAACTGGGTTTAATTGCAAAAACTAAATCCTTCTGAATAAGGGCCTTCATCAAATCAAAAAGCAGGAATGTTTTGAGCCTCCAGTAGCTATTGTGTCGGGGTGGCTGCCATAAGGCTCTCCTGGCTCTACCATTCTGCCCAGCTGTTAGCTGGGTTGGCAGATTTTTGACCTTCTTCCACTTTTATTTCCAACACAGATTTTTGGTTTCGTTTTTTTTTAGTGACCCTGTATGTATAGTTTTTTTAGTCAGGACCCTCGAAGATGTAGTCTTCCTTATCTGCAGCGATCTCTCCCATCCTCCATGTCCTCAGTTCATTGCTTTAAATTTACTGGGCAGTGCTAATTCCCCTGCCGGGCCCTGCCGTAGGTCTCCCCCAGAACGCTGGGTGACTCGCGGTGAAACCGCGTTGCATCTCCATGAAGCCGAGTTCTTCCCAACTCCCATGTGCCCCCTGGAGGATATATACTTTGCTCTTCTGGTTTCTTCTTTTTTTCATTTTCTTTTGAGGCTTTCCTGCCGTGTCTTTTGACAAGTAATAACAAATTAATATTTGAAAAGGAAAATGAAGGTTGCAGACACTTCTCAGGGTGATTCTTCCCCAGTCTGAGGTCCCTTTACATCATTTCGGCATCTTAAAGAGGTTTAATATGGATGCATGCTCACACAGATTTTGTTGCTCCGTGATTGAATTTTCATCTAAGTGAAAATTACATTCCAGTGAATTCATTTCACTAGATAAAGGGCAAAGTCCACAATGGACTTGTAATATTTTTTAGGAAAGAACTTCTTTTTCCCAATAGTTTACTTTGCTCCAGGGAGGTACAAGCTGTACCAGCCAGATTCCTTTTTCATCATGATGCACTGTCTCTATGCCCAGAAGTTTTGCTTGCAAGACTGTTCCTCCAAGCTTGACTAGGATAAACAAGGTTTGCAGTTTCTTGCTGTCATGCTATATGATTTTAAAGTTTGAAAAGGGCAGAAAAGACCTTTATTGAAACTTCTTTGATAATGACATTGTGATGTGCAAAGACATGATTTGTCTTTATATTGAAATGCACATATCAGGAAATTGCCTGCTGTTGTTCATAAGGAGGCGCTTCTCCTGAAGATGTGGTTTTTATTTCTTTACTCTTGATTTGGTCTTAAGTAGCCTCAATAGTAACTGGTATAGCAAAGCCAAATTTATTCTTTGTGCTCTCTTTTGATACATTAAAACAGCACTTGCTCTATTATGAGCAATTTCTACAACATTGAATGCAAAACTAGAACTGGGAAAAAAACCAATGCAAATGTGAGGATGTGGTGTCTCTTATTGCACTGAATCAGTCTATCAGTGCTATCTGAGCAGTCCCTGGTTTTCCTTCATCCCTTTTGAACAGCTAGGATTCCTGACTGAAGAACAGTTACCACCAGTATGAGTTTTCTTCCCAATTCTGAATCTTCTAGGCCAAGGTCCTCTGATATGACCATAATAACACAAGTCCTGCAGAAGCAAGCAGTCATGCTGGTGTGGGGAATGGTAATCCTGCAGTGTAGCTGGAAAGGTCTTTGCTCCCTTGGCTCTACTTAGCTGATTCTTATATTATTGCAGGTTGCTGACTAATGCCTTTTTCTTCTCGAGCTTGGGGAGTAAGAAAACCAGCGAGAACACCTCAGTTTCTCTGGTGTGAGTTTTCCTTTCTCAATGGCTACAGTAATGGGATTTTTAGTGTCTGCCACTTCAAGCATCTGGCTTCCAGTTAGGCCTTAAGCATAGAGTGGCCCCAGGGCTGCTTTACCCCATGCCTTGTCTACATGTCCCAGAGGCTGTGCTTACAGCACAGGGTCTGCCAGAGTGCAGGGATCCTGGCGCTCAGCCTTTTCCCACAGATAGGCTGGGTGATGGCAGGCAGTGTGCTGGCACCAGTACAGAGCAGGGCGAGTTGTGCAGGGTTTTAGTTCTGCTTGGCTTCAGCAAGTCAGCACCAAAAGTGGCTGCAGCTCAGCTAAGGATCTGAGGCAGAGCACTCAGTGTTTGCAGCTTTGTTGGGATGCAGTAATCTGTTTGATCATGCCTTAGGCTGAATTCTATCTGGCCAGAGGAACTGCTGAAGGTTTTTATTGTTTTACATGGATGAGTTTGAGGAGAGGTCTCGCGAGCTTCATTGCAGCATCCAGTTCAGCTGGAGTTTCTCACAGAATCTAATCTCCATAGCACGGCAGAGTTGGGCACTTTCATTAAAGAAAAGGCCAGCAGGTTTTTCTGCCTTGTTTTGCAGTATCAGTTGAGCCGTATCAGTGCTAGAAACAAGTTCTTATCCTAGAGCTAGACCATGCCCTATTCCAAAACTTAGGAAAGTAAGTGGAAAGAAATGGGAAGATTACTGAATCATAACAGACAACAGATCTGCGGTCAAGAGTACTGAGCCTGTACATTGCAGTCTTCCCTCCTGGCCATGCAAGTAAACAAGGAAGGGGTAGAGAAGGTATAGACACAGTCACGTCTCTTGTCCTTTTATTTACACAGTTTGGTGGATTTGAGAGACAGAAATGGTGTTTTTGACTACTTTGATTATGCTCTTTCCTATCAGTGAATGTTTCTCGGTGCAAATTTTCTTGATCATTTCCTCAAGGCTATATGATGTTCAATCTGCCCCAAGCCATTTTGAGCTGAAAGGAACCTCTTAACACAGGTGTTAATAGTAACACCTATTTCAGAGCAGGATTTTGAAAAGCACTGAAGCAAATGGGGAAACCCTGGAACAACCCAGCTGAAACAGTGCTGGTTCAAAGACGAGTGAGCCAAAACCCCTTTCACGTGTGAGATTGAGGACATCAGTATTGCTTGTGTTTCACAGAATAAGGAAAGCATAGCTCTGTGAGAATATGGCTATGTTTGGTATCACTGACTTCTTTGCTGCTGCCATGGCAAAGAATATTAAGACTGAAACACCACAATAGAAGTTGGTAAATAAACACATGCCTTCTATACCTAACTTCATAAAAGAAAAGCATGCTGTCTAGATATGGGACCTGAAACCTGAACTGAGAGAAACAGAACCAGGCCCTGTTATGAAGAATTGTTATAAGAGGAAAGAGAATTTATTCCACAGTATGTAGAATCTCTCTAGAATCTCATAGCGCTAGGGAGTGAAGAGCCTGGAATCCATTTCTCATTCTGGCAGTGTGCAATTGCTGGTTGCAACCTACTTTGATCTTATTTCTCTACTTTGTGAAGTTCTACAAGCAAGGCTAGAATTATGTCAAATTGAAAGGAATATGAGTAATGAAGAATAACATCCCTCTAGATCAGGTGCACTAACAAAATGATCATACCTTTTGAAAAGCAGAAATTTAAGTTATTCTAGCCAAAAGATTTCTAAAAGCCATCCTCTGCCTGTTGCCCCAGAGGAAAATTTAATATTTTGACAAAGGAGGGAAGAAAAATGTTACCTCTGAAGTTTCCATATATCTCTGGTTTATTCCATCCTTATTTGTTTGCATGAAGACAGACACATAAGATGCTTTATACAATTTCTTTTTCTTGATTAGTTTTGGCATATCATAGATGATTTTAGATGGAATAATTGGGAAACATAGAGTTCACAGTTTGATAGTGAATATGATGAGGAGTGATGGGTCACAACGTAGTAGTGAAAGCAGAATGTCCATACCCATGGCAGTGTTTGGAATAAGATGATCTTGAAGGTCCCTCCCATCTCAAGCCATTCTGTGATTCTGTAATTCCTCATTTTAACGCTGAGCCTGGATCTGCTTTTGTTGTAATGTTTCAGTACTGGAGATGTGGGGAGAGAGGCAGTGGCAGAAATGGCAGCTGGCAATAATCAGGTTGAAGGAATGCACCCTTGCAGCTGTTTGTGGGTAACAGAACAGCTCCTGCAGTTAGCAGTGCCTAAGGTTAACAGATTGTGCAGACTCTAATACACACCCTTACAGAAAAAAAATTCTAGTTGATGCTCATTAAGTTTTCTGTGTTTTACATGGATGTTCAAGTAACCCATTTCATTTTTATTGCCTTAAGAATGACCAAAAATACAAGTAACTAGATATTTAACTCAAGTTTATTCAGAAACCTCTGCTAGGTTTAAAAAGCTAAAGTGGGATAAAAAACCTGTTATCTCCCCATGTGATCTACCTGCACAGACATTCCAAAAACCATTTGTCAGGACTGTCTGCAATAATATTAAACAAATCCTGACCTGGATAAACTAGTCCCCTGAAAATGGTAAACTATCTATATGTTATTTTATAATGTAATGACTTCTATCTTCATCTTATGTATGCAGTAGGCACTCACCAGCAGATAAAGCAGTTCTTAATATTATTGTTTTTAATGAAGAAAGGCATAGAAGATCTTCTGTAGGCAGAGGGCAAGATCATGACTTAAGCAGAGTACAGAAAAAAGAGAGGGAGAACACACTGAAGTTCAGTAACTAAGAAAGAAATTGCAGGAACTTTTTTTTTTTCTGAGTCTAATGTAGTAGGAACAGAAGCTATTTCCATGTGAAATTCCTTGTCTACATCTCTTTAAAAACTAAAAAGCCAAGTAGCCTAAAATAATGCCCAACAGTCAAAACTGCCATGTAACTTAGGTGAAATTTTACTTGGAAAATGTAAAACCTGTATCTTTTTACTCAGCAGTTCTTACAGGGCAGCTGGATTTATGGTCACTTTGGAGAAGTGTGAGATGAAATTTTAGTTCCACTGAAGGACAATGGTAAAAGATCTGTTCACTCCAAGATTTCCTTGGATACCACCCATGAGATCTTTTTATCACTGTTTCTGTTGAGAAGCCAGAAGTGCTCTGAGAACAGGGACTTTCCATTCAGAAAGCAGATCAGACTGTGTGATCTGGTCTTGATTTATTTGCTTGTGCAAACCTCACTGCAGTGATGGGAGGAAAATGATCCAACTTGGTTTTCAAATCCAAACCTGGATTTTCATGTCTGATAATTAGAACCCACTTCCCTCCCCACACAACTGTAAAATTAACACATTCTGTCTATAGGTCTTTAAAGGTTAATAAACATTAAACCAACAATGACATATTTGTGCAGTGATTTTTCAGGTTGACAATGATTTAAATTTTTAAAAAAACACATATTGGGTTCTCTGCTTTTTCCATTGATTTCAGCATACAGTGAATTCCACTTTGTCCTGCCTGATCTGACTTCTTCTTCCCTTTTAGGGTAATCTTCCTGCCTTTACCAGTATCATTGCACAGAGATTTGCATAAGCAAAGCTGAATATAAACATTTATATGAACAGAGAGTTCATATACTTTTAGTACTTGACTTGTTTTATTTCAAACACAGACATTAATAACCACACATATGCGTACAAACACGTAGGTGTAAGTATACCATGTTATATTTTATATATGCAGCATTACATTAAAAAGTCCTGACTTTTTTTCCCAAAGCTTTGCTTGATTATTCTCTTTTTTTTGGGTTATGTTTTGTTTTGTAAATTACTGGGAAATGGTGTTTTAAGTGATGCATATTTTAAGATACATTCTGAGAGATGTATCTCATTTCAAATGCGCTGGATTTGAAAAAGAAACAAAGAAAAGAAAAAGGGATCATCTGATCAACTGCTTCATTATTGTTCTCTTTTCCTGATCACCTCTGCCCTGGTATGTAGAAATTGGCTGATTTATTTAAATCCCAGTAACTCCCACAGCATATGGTTCATAAAGTAGCATTTACAGTGTGCATTGTAACACTTCACTGCTACTAGAAAGACTTGAAAGTAATACGGTTTGATGCTGTTCCAAAACGGAAAATAAAGTAAAACTATCTCTAATATTAAGTCAACTGCTGTAAGAGCAGCTTTTGGAGAGGGATGGTATTTTCTGAATGACAACTGGCACAAAAAACCAATCAAGAAACTAACACAACCAACCTTAAAAAAATCCCCTAGCCCGAAAAAAACCATCCTCTGAAAGTAGATCTTCAACGCTGCCTTTTTTCCCACAGCCTTGTGGAGCCCCCAACCCTGTCTGCAGAAAAGGAAAGAGAGAGGGGTGGGATTAATGTGTAATTAAAGGGAATTTGGAAGGCTGAGATGTTGCGGAATGTTAGATCAGTAGCTGGAACAGCATGTGGTGTTCTTTAGGCAGGCTTCATTGAATCCATACAAAAAAAGAAAGAAGGGCTGCTTGCCTGTCTGCTCATTTATCAAACAGCTAGGCTGAACTTTCACAGCTCCACAAAAGTGTTTTACTGTTTGCTGAAGTTTTGCTCCAGAAATTAAAGCTGAACAACCTAGCGACTCTGAGTCTTTGCTGCATTTTTGACATCAGCTACCTTGTGCAAAGCTCTTGGAAACCAACACAGGTCAATTTTTACATTATACTAAGGGAAGATGGTTGTACATTTGCTAAAACCCCCCCAAAAAGTACCAAAGAAATGGTCAAATATGTGACATTGTAATGTCTTTATTTATATAGCAGCTTTTGATCTAAATACATGTTCCAAAGCTTTCAGTCATCAATCAGGATTAAATATTTATCATGGTGGGAAAATGGCTAATGGAGGAAAAAAATCTATATTATTTAAATCAATTTAAATTGACTTTGTTCCTAGTTGAACAGTTATATTCCATCTTGCAGGTTTGTCTTCCTTTAATATTAGTTGGTGTTACCCCCCAAAGAGGAAACATTTAGCAATTTATGTAACAAAAACCCAATTAAAATGGATTACAAATTTTAAAAGGAAGTAACTCCTTTGCAAGTATATCTTCAAGGCTTACTGCAGTTCTTGTTGCATGACTGTTCTCACAGAAAACTTTTCCTCCTACTGCAGACCCCAGTGAAAGTCTCGTTCAATCCTGTGAGGTGCTGAGCATCTCCTTTCCAGCAACAACAGCAAAGCTTTTTCATCAGGATTAGCCTGGTTGATAGAGGCTCTGATGACTTAAGGCACAATCTACATTCATTGATTTATATCCTTAAATGCAACTGGTGCTGAAGAAATGTTCTTTTAATGTCTGCTGACACACTAGAGTTTGGATTCTTGGTGATATCTTGCTCTTTCTGAGATCCACTTGTTTTCCATAGAGGATAAATTGATTATGAGGTATCTTTACAAATGCCATGATGAGTTTTCCTTGGTAGAAATGATGCCCCTGTCAAATACCAACATCTTTTCAGAGAATCATCTTTTAGAAAAATAAGGGGTTTGTGGCAGGTTTGTGAAGGTCTGTAGAGAACTTTGTTGATCCCGCAAAGTGACATAAGTAAGTAGTAGGCCAATTATAATTACAGTCCTCCTTAATTTAGAGGCAGAACTGATCTTAGATTTTTAAAGAAATATGTTATACTCCAGTAACTTCTGAAAGTATTTAAATTAATAGTAGTTAATGAAATTATAGTGAAGTTTAAAGTCTCTTTCCCCTCTTCCAGTGATGGAAAAAATCAAGAGCTTTGTTTCTGGTTTCTCCTATCACATATTTTATTGACATCACAGTACAGGTTTTCTGCTTTTCTGTCGTAAAAGTCCATGTTAAATTAAGTGTTGGTAAATGTGTTTTTCCATTTGTCTTAATATCAGTTCTATTTATTTGCAGATAATAAGACAACAGTTTCCACAACTAACAACAAGAAGACTTGGAACCCGAGGCCAATCAAAGTAAGTAGTGTATGGTATTACTACCATCTCTGACAGGGCCCCATCTGGCTCTGGCTTTACTGAATGGGGAATCAGAACGGGCAATAATTTGTGCAGTTGGGGACTTAAAAACAACTTTGATGGAGGTTCTATTGTAGTTTTTACTTTATCTTATAGATTCAGCAGTGATCCTGCGTAGGTGGTCTAATGGAGCCATTTTACTGATTTGGTTAACAATGTTTTCCATATTGTTTTTCATCTTAACTCACTTTGCACAATGTAAAGGACATTCACACTCAGGAGTAATGGAGCTACTGTTGGAGGCAGGGAAATAACAACTGGTTGCATCATGTTTTAGGCTAGAAAACAAGTGTCAGAATGCTCTGTAGAATTTAGGTAGGAACATGCATTGACCGGAATTGCCCACAAACCTGTATTTAACTACCACTTTCCCCATGTAATGAAATCTAGCATACCTTTAGGTGGTTAAAGAATTCGCTTATTGCCTTGCCCAAAAGATGGTATTTTCTGAAAGCAATTCATCCTAATTCCAGACTGAGAAACTGATTCAGAATTAAGAATGTGCTTCCTGGGGTATTTGACTGTTTTGTATTGTTGATGTTATTCTACCAATTTACATAGAGGATACAGTGATGTTTTTACACTTTTTTCTGCTTGTGGACTCCAAGAAATTTTTCCAGCATAGCTTTGAATCTTTTTGTGGCAAGCATAAAGCCCCTCACATAACAAAATCTGCTTTTCTTGATTAGCTTTCACAGAATCCCACAGAGTAGCAAAAATTTAGTGTCTTGGATCACAAGTGAAAAACTGTGGAAGAGGAAATGAAAATGTGAGATGGTGTGTTTGCAAAATTTTGTTGGTAAAGCTTCTCTTTCAAAGTAAAGCCTGAAAAACACTATGGCTAAATGCTGAGAATGAAATATGCTATTAGGATTGAGCTTACATACTAGAATGACCTGCTTTTTAAAGAAAAAATGAAATTAAGATGCTAAAATAAATGCCATTAAAGACAGATTTACTGTGCTCTTCTAGTAAGTGGTCCATGCCAAGCAGTATTTCTTTGGTGGGACAAAATGTTCTCCCAGCTTGATATTTTCTTCATTTTTAAAACTAGGTTTTCTTTTTCTGAAGCAGATATATTTAAGCACCTATTTGAAGATTTGATTTTGGGAATGGTCCCAAATGCAAATTCAGAATTGCCATAACATCACTCATCAAAGCCACCAGAAATCTCTCAGGTGGAAATTCTGAGCTAGGCTGACTAGGAAAGCAGGATAGGACCATAATCAGAGAGTCAGCATTTAGTACTGAGTATAAGTTTGGTGGAGGCTCATAACGATGGAATGAAAGTGTGTACAAGTTGCTTTGTGGATAAATTCATATGAGTACCCCCTATTGGCCATCAAATCATGTAGCTGATGAGCTACAACTTTTGTTAGTTGTCCTTCCATTTAATGTAAGGAGTGAGCGCTGCTTTATTTCCAAACTGGAGCTCCTCCCACAGTTCCAGGAGTCTCTTAGAGGGCAAGACACTCTCGTCTGCTGACTAGGGGTGTCTTGCACCTCCAAAAGCTGTCTCTTTACTCTCACTGAGACTTAATATTTCTTGCACAATTTCTCCCTAACCTGCCTGCCTGTCAGAGCAGCTTTCAGGCCACATACTCCTTTCATGCCACTTGTGCAATGGCTCTGCTCCCTATCTAGCAAATAAGGGGTTTCTGTCATACACACAGAGACTACCTGCTAGACTTTAAAAGAGATACTCTCCTTGGTAGACCCAGCACAGCTGTAACTGAGCTCTGGTTTTGTTTTCAGAAACATCTGACTGCATTCCAGTTAAGTGTTATGTAAAGAAATTACTTTAAGCGTTAACACTTCAGTCCCTTTATCACCAACTGTGCTGAGCAATTGCTGCCAGTATTATTTTCATTCCGCTTCCCTGCTACTGCCAAGGGAAATTCAGCCGTAGAAGTGGTTAAGATTATCTGACTTCGCGCTGTTCTGCCTTCAGTCTTTTTATAGCACAGCTGCCTTGTAACACTACAAAGTTCAGAGCTACAATGGTGCTGTACTCTTGCTCATCAGTTGTGAGATTTCTGTTTTGCAGCTGGTTTATTGATGTGAGCATGCAGCTGTTCTCTGTCGCACTGAGCTTAAAAACAGTTCCACAACAGGTGAGCCGTGAGAAGGCAGCTGAACATAAAAGCCAATTTCTTTCTGTACTGGAGTCTGAAGCTCTTCAGCTTGGTATATAAGGTGTGAGTTAAACCAGTGGAAGTTACATGGTGTGAAGAGAATTTTGCTTCTTTCTTTAAAGGAGTGCTGTAGACCGATGAGAGTAAAAAGTATGTCACTGTAACACAAAAATGGTTTTGTTTTCTGTATGTTATTCTTTTACATATCAAACTTTCAAGCCCTGTTTGTTCAGCTAAGTTGATTTTTTTTTTTCTGACAGAAAGATAAAAAAATAGTTGCAAAAGGATCTCTGTAAACTACTCCAGTGAGCTTTTGCCATTTGGGATAGTAAAATTACTGAGAGAAGAAGCTATGTAGAAAAATTTTGGAGTTAATTTTGCAACTGCTATCTATATGATTTTGAAGCTACATGGAAACCTCTTTTATGCAGTTTACTACAAAGTGAAATATACCAGGAATTAAACACTGCACAGTGAAATTCTACTACATTTTCCAGGCTTGCTTCTTTTTTTTTTTCTTCGCTGATTTAAGACAAAACTTGTTACAAGACTGACCCCTGTTTAAATTATACAAGCCTTTCTGTCCTGGTTGCTCTGACTTTTTCCCTCTTCCTGCCTTTCCCTGGGCAATTTGCTCTGCTGCCTCCCCAGACCATTTCCCTTTGAGTTCCCCTACCCCAGATGTAGCATGCAGGTCATGTGTGAGTTTTATGGCTCTTACGTGCAGTGCTCACCTGGCAGCTGCCAGGGACTAAACTGGGCACTTAAACCAAGAGCTGGAGGTGTTAGCATTCAAGCTTTAAAAAAAAAAAAAAAAAAAAAAAAAGTGCCAAACTTCTATAGCTGGTGTTGTAACCCCTTGGCATTAGTTACCTGTAACAGCTTAGGAACAGTCTGGAGCCTGGTTTCTTGTATAGAATGCACATTTTGACCTAAGCTCTGATGGAAAAATTTGGAGCCAATACTGTTGCTTTCTCAGGTATTGAAGCTAGGAAATTCCATTCATACCATGTCAGTGTAATGTTTTAAGGTATGTCACTTGGATTATTCAATGTTGTGTTCAAGATAGCTTTTATTTTTAATGGAAAGTAGGGAATGCCTTTGGTGGGTATGGCCAGGAGCCATGCACTAGAAATTTGCTACAGCACTCCAGGCCTCCTCTCAGCCCATGTCTGCTGATAGAAAAGTTTGGGCTTCCAGCTCTTTGCCACCATTTTCTGCTGGGGATTACAACATGCACTGGTGTATGAGTGAATGACTGTGAGTGGAAAAAGGAAAAAGTCACCAGTTAGTTTAAACTACCATCCCTTACATGCTACTCTTTAATTAATTTGATTGATGACCTTTGTCAAATTGCCTCAAGTGAATTTGTGTCTATTTGAATGAACACATGTTGTGGCAGCACTCTGAAACAGTAACTGACTGAAGTGTCACAGAAGCATATAGAGATAGAAACTTCTTGTGCCATCATAGTGGGATCCAGAAGACAGAGTCTCATGTGGATTTGATAGACTTTTGATAGGCTATAAGGAGAGAAGTGGAGGATCATTGAAAAATCTGGATTTGGCTGAAGCAGAAGTATACCAGCAATGCAATCTTATGATGCCTTTTGTAATCACTACTAATTTAGCTGATGGGTTGGGTGCCTGCAGCTGAGAAACTGAAATAAAAGTTAGGAAATTACAGAAAAACTAAAATAAAATCCCTGCTGCTTTGCTGCAAGAGTTTTTCTTGATAACCAGTGCTTCCACCAGCACCTTTAAAAGCTGATAGCTTTAAAGAGCGGTAGCACAAACTTGTGCCACAAGGCCACCAATCTGTTTCTACAGCACAGCCACACTGTAATTCCCAATGTGGCCTCACAGAGTTAGTGCTGTGTCTTTTCCCTCACTGATCAAAGCCCAGTGCTGATGCTAGGGTATGAAAGCAAATAATTGGAACTGTACCTCTCCTGCCATTCATTGCCTTCCACCACAAGCTTCCCCCCCCGCCCCCCCCAACTTTTTGTTGAAGTGTTTTCAATTTTTGAAACATTTCTGATCAACTTGTTTATGATAAAGACTTATGCTTTTCAGGGACCAAACCAGCCCTCAACAGCCTGAGAATCAAGGAGCTGAAATAACAACAGGAGGGCTAGTCCAGAGGATCTGTTCAGTTATTGCTGAACTAAAGGAGCAGCTGCACAGCAGAGCGCTGCCAACAAGTAGCTTTAGCATTTTTTTATTATTATTAAGAAGTTAAAAAATGGAAGTACATCATTTTCCTGCCCTACAACAGAGTCACCTCACTTTTACCAAGGAATGAAGATTTGAAGCTCAATATTTTACGACAGTATTCTGCTGCTGAATCAGTGCTTATTAATAATGTATAAACGATTGCTCTCTTTTGCTGTAGAAGTCATTTGCTGTAGAAATAATTTGCATTATCAGTTTCCCTTGCCTCTGTATATTTTTCTTTAATTTTCAAACAATCTGCTTTATAAAATACACATCTCTATGTATCAGGTACCATTATTATGGAATTGCAGTGAAAGAAAACTCCCAGTATTATGATGTGATGTATTCTAAAAAAGGAGCAGCCTGGGTCAACGAAACAGGAAAAAAAGAAGTAAGCAAACAGACAGTGGCGTATTCACCGCGATCCAAACTGGGAACATTGCTGCCAGAGTTTCCAAATGTCAAAGATCTAAATCTGCCAGCCAGTCTGCCAGAGGAGAAGGTAACACTTTGGAAATCTTTTCTCAGCTTGTCTTGGTTTCTTTTTTTCCCCTGCTCTGGATGAAAGTTTTGTCTAATATATAAAGACTTTAAGCTAGAGTAAGTTTAATAATGCTTTGACTTGTTTTATGGGAGGCTGAATTACCTCATCTACTAGGAAGAAATACCTTCCCTTGAAAAGGGGAGCTGACACTATCAGCTGTACAATATTTCTAATGCACATGCACATTTTTAAAAGCTACATTACATACAGCAGGGCAGCTTTTAAAATTATATGATGTTTGAGGGCAACTTTTAAAATATGTTACAGCCATCTAATCTGTGAACACACTTTGATAGCAAACTGACAAACAGTTCTAATGCTTTCTTGAACAGAGAGGGACTTACTGAATTTCTTATTCTTCTAGAGTAGAAATTCAGAGAATCCTATCTGCACATATGAAAAAAATGCTCTGGCTCCTCTTGGCTGAGCTTGCTAGGTTTCTGGTTCTATTCACATGTGTAGTATCAATGTGAAGTGGACAAAAGAATAGGGTTTTTTAGTTCTTTATGTCCTAATTAGGGCCACATTCTCATCTTTGATCTCACTGAGGCTTTTTGCTCCTCTTACATTTGAAGAATCCTATTGACAGAAAAATCCACGAATTCAAAGGGAGAATTTACTTTTGAGAAGAAAACTCATCTTACAGCTAATCTACATACACTTTAACAGATTTCATTATTTTTGCGGTTGTGCATAGATAAGGAAAAAACTTGCTTTTTCTGTGCTCTGTATTCTGATATTTTAGAAGTTGAATTCTTAAAGAAGAATGATCTTTTGTGTCTCCCTCATTCTTTTTCAGGTTTCTACCTTTATTATGATGTATAGGACTCACTGTCAGAGGATACTAGACACTGTTATAAGAGCAAACTTTGATGAGGTATGGTTAGAAACTGCAGTTGCAGTTTAATGATGCATAAGGTATCAATGGATTTGAGACCTTATTTTGTATGTTATCTTACAGACTTAGGGGTTTGTGGTGTTCAGTGCTTTTCAGAAGCAAAGAAAAATAGCTGTACTTGGGTATCTAATATGAGACTGATAGCACTAAATCTCACTTATAACGCTGGGTGAGTTGGAGGAACAAAAGCAATGAAAAATTTTTGCCCTCTGTTCTCCAGCTGAATTAAGGTAGCAATATCCCCTTACAAGATGTTGGACAGTCCAGTTCTTACAGCTCGAGAAGTGTGTCCACCACAACTTTTCAAAGCTCTTTTTGGGACTGAGCTGTCTGAAGGAATTCCTCTGAGTGCTCAGCAGAGCCAGGGCAGGTGTCAACAGCAACAGTGGGCTCTGCTGGTCTGTTAACAACGAGAGTGGTGGGGGGATTACAGCCTCCCTGATATCCCAGAGAGCCATAGCTGAAGTCTCCAGTTGCTCAGTTGAACTGCAGTGCAGCTAGGAACACACATACACTGCTCAGCAGTTAATACCATCCCTTAGAGGTGGCTAAGTCTTGTACCTGGTCATACCTGACTGAATCTGAGGGGTTTCTGGCAGTGCATGCAGACAACTCTATAATTAGAGCTGAAAAATAAAATGTTACTGGAATGCAAGCAGGTTTATATTACATGGGAAGATGGCTTCTTATCTAGGATAACAAATCTGCCTATGGAGATACTGAGGACCTGATTCAGATATGATATTCAGATCTTGGGGGAGAAAAAAATCAAAAGAAATAGGTCTTTTGACTGTCTTCTGAACAACGGGAAAAAATTCCTTGCTTTTCTTCTTCTTGCTGTTTAATTCTCACACTCTTCTTGTCTAAAGCTGGTTTTGCACCATTGTACTGAGTTTAGAAGTTTCCATGTGGGAAAAATACATTCAGGAAATTTAGCTGGGTGAATCTCAGAATAGTTTCTTATGAGCAAGACTTCTTATTTTATCAGGATCTATGGTAGGGAAGGGGCTGAGCAGCAACAATATATAAATGGCAAATACTCTTTGCTACACATGGTGTGGTTGCTTATTCCACTACTGATTGTGTGCAGAAAGTTATCATTTGTGACTGCTGGTGTTCTGACCCCTGTGGAACTGATCATATCATTCTCTGAATAACACCTTTATTTCTGACATTAAAATTTTCAGAGGTATATTTTGCTACATCTGAAATCTCTCCCCTATTTTCATTTTTTTGCCTTTTGCTACTTTTTCTCCACTTTCCTCATAGTGGAGGAAAGAGAAAATCCACAAGTGTAGTGTTTCCTTCCAAAGTAAAGACAGAAAATGGTATGTTGACCCTTGTGAGCCACTTGCTGTCCTCCTCTCCCTCTTTCCCTCCACCAAGGCCTAGATTGCATTCCTTTGTACACAGGGACAGAGTGCAAAGAGAGAGAAAAAGGCTTGACATGTGGAAGCCAAAGACTTAAACTCATCAGCCACTGACGGAAGGTAAAAATACAGTGATTCCCATGGGTGTCTCTAGTGACACAAAGAGTCCCTGTCACCAGCCTCGAGTGTCTCCTCACCCTTTGGTTGATTATCCCATTGCGTGCTGTGTTACAGGACGAGCCTGTCTAGTTAAGGAACATGCCTTGCCTGTGTTGCACCCCATTAACCCAGCTCTGGGACTAAAACAAATGCAGGATCATTTAAAGAAAATGGTATTTGTGGCCTTCGATTACTTTAATTTGAACATTCCCGCTGTTTCTCATGATTGCAGGTTCAAAGTTTTCTTCTGCACTTTTGGCAAGGGATGCCTCCTCATATGCTGCCCGTGCTGGGTTCTTCAACTGTAGTGAACATAGTGGGAGTTTGTGACTCAATTCTGTACAAGGCAATTTCTGGAGTTTTGATGCCAACAGTACTACAAGCCTTACCTGACAGGTAACTGACCCCCTCTAACTCTGCTGTCTTTGTTATATTTCTTTTCCTCAAGAATGACACCAGTTCTAGGAGAGCTGTTTGCTGACACCCATTTTCTGACTTTAAGTCACCATGTCATTTGTAAAGAGTTGATAAGCTTACATGTTCCTGAAAAGATGTTCAGATTTTAACAAGACTTGTATTATGAAAAACTTGGAGAGTTGGGGGATTTTTTGTGATGAAGCCACATTACCACCTTCTTCTTGGTTTCTTAAAATTCAGCTAAACCCAAACTAAATACATTTTTCCAACCCATGTGGTAAATTCCAGCTGGTCTCTTCCTACCTGGCGTTCATGTGAGTCCAATAATTCTTCATAGAGGTAAAGCAGGCCGGAGATCAAAAATCCACAGCAAGAAGTGTAATCACTGAGGGCAGTCCCTCATGTTTTCCCCTCTGGTTTTACATGTGTGCACATCAGGAAGCCATCTTTTCTAAGTAGTCTTGTACACCTTTAATATTGACTGATGTATTTTTGGCATTGAGTAATTTGTTAAGAATATTGCTCTAGGAGTTTTTTACCTGTACTCTGTGTTTAGCCCTTAAGATTTTAAAGTGTCTCTAATCAGGGAAAATGTTATCATGATATTGCTCTGCTCTCTTACCTGCATTTCATGACTGCTAAAGTGCATGTATTTTACACAAGACATCTGCTAGAAGCATGAGCTGTTCTTGATAAGACATGTACATTTTACAGGCTTTGCCCCTCACCCCCCCAAATCTATTTCATTGGAAGGATTAAACAGAACAGCAGTCTTTTTCTCAAGCTGCTTAGTTCTTTCATAGCAAATAAGGAGAGACTTGAGTGTGAATATAGACTTTTGTGATGCATATAAAGGGCCAGATTGTGGCTATTAAGCCATAGCCTGCACTGGAGGGGGTGAAGAAGGGTCTCACTGCAATGGAAGCTCCTGAAGGAAATCTTGCTGACTCAGCCAGAATCCTCTGAGATACTTCCTGGGAACAAATTCTGTCTATCCAGAAAAGGCACTTTTTAGTGAGCCCAGCAGTTGTCATCCATCCCCTGTTCTCTTTGGGTGTTTTTGTGGAGCAGAGCAGGCCGATGGCCATGTTTATTTTACCACCTCTGTTGTCTGTGCAGTGTGCTAAGAGTACAAACAGAAAAAGCTTCTTGGTTGAAAGGGGAAAGTTCCTTGTATTTTTCTCTCTCATTTGTGCATTTCTAGCATTGCTACAGGCTGTGAAGCATTGTCTGTCAGAACCAACTCTTAGCATCCTCTGCACAACACTCTGCAACTGTTCCTGGGAACTGTCATTTTTTGCTGAGGATTCCAATGAGAAGGGCAGAATGAGCTGCTTACCCAGTTTACCAGAAAATGATGAAACCATCAGGAAAGGGTAGCAAGAAAGAAGAGAAAAAATTTCACTTGTCTGGGAAAGTTCCAGTCCTGTGCAGGGCTAAGCAGGCAGGTCCTGCTCCACCTCCAGTTCCTGCACCTGTGTGGGCTTGGCCTGAAAATTCCTCCCCACCACCAACACTCACTAACTGGCTTTGGCCTGCAGCAGAGTTGGTTGTTGTTCCACTTGAATATCCCCTTGTACATCTGTATAAATGTGGACATGGCTGGGCTGAAATCCAAAGCTTGATTTATTGTCTTCTTTAAACAGTTGTGAATTCATTTTTATAGAGAGTGGAAATGATTTTGTTTAAAGTAAAAATACTGTTTGTAAGTATCAAAGCAATGCTGTACAGAGATGTGAGGTTTTGAACATGGTGATAAATTTTGCTTTTCTTGCAAAAGTTGTCAGAAGTTTCAGAAGTTTTTCTTCGTGCCTACAACAAACCGAAATATGTTAGCAACTCTGCATAATAATGAGCTGTAAATAAATGACTCATGGTCTTCACACGTTCACAGCTTTTATAGTACAATTCACAGAGTAAACATGATGTGATGTTGTGATTCCCTTTTTCAGCTTGACACAGGTGATCCGAAAGTTTGCAAAGCAACTGGATGAGTGGCTGAAAGTAGCTCTCCATGATTTACCAGAAAACCTACGAAATATCAAATTTGAGTGTATGTATTGCCCAGTCTCTCTCCTGTTCTACTGGGATGGACAATGTTTATTGATTACAAATTAATTGGAAGTGAGACTAGTGTTCTTTTAGGAATTAAAATCTGTCATCATTATAAATCTTGCATTCACTTAGAATCTCTACTTGTTCATGAGAACCAATCTCATTTAGTGAAATGAGTCACCACTCAAAATGAGAATTTCTTTTCCTTTCTTGTGGGTTCTGATAAGAAATTAATTTTGTTGATAGTAAGCAAACATTAAGGATGATATTAGGCAAAGAAAATTATTAAACAAACCTTTAGGCTAGCAGAAGTTGAATACAGCTTGAGGCCCTTGCTCAAAAAAGTGCCAGAGTTAGAAATGAAGGAGATCAAATTACCCTGTCTCCACAGGAAAGGGCACTAGTCCTTTTCAGACGTGCTTTGTAGATGCCTGCAGTGCACATCACCTATTGATAAAGCCTGCTTTATTTCACAGCTCTCAATTCTTTGCCTTTCATGAGCACTAAATTCCACACCACAAAGTTAAAGGGGAAAAAAAAAACTAATTTAGGAGAAGGATTAAGTATTTTGATCAGCATGGAAAATTAGGTGTATATGTTACTGAGAACAGTCAGGATGGAAGTTAGAACAACTAATTTCAGGGTGGTTTGAATTGTTTACTAATTTATTTTAAAAATTAAACCAAGTCTGAACTGAAAATATGCTTCACCACATCTTTTTTTCAGTTCAAAAATACCAGGAATCTTCAACAGCAAAATCTTTGCCAATCTTACAGGCAGACAGAAAGAGATAGACAGTGCACTCTCTAGTAATCCTCAATCTATACTTTTTAACTGCCTTTATGTACAGTGTGGAGGAAAAGCTCACTCTGTGACCACATCTAACATCTCTTTGGATAGATCTGAAAATCTGGTCCTTTTGATATAAGGAAAATATTGTGTGCACCCTGCCTTTTACATGAGCCTTGTTACTTCTGCAGCTATTTCCTCCTCATCAGAATTTGTGATAATGTACACAGCCAGTGGAGGTACTGACAGGAGGAACTGCGAGTCTTTGTCATTTTTGCAGTTCACAAGTCACTGATATCAGACAAAAAAATTGCATAATGCAACATTTTAAAAGCTCATTTTCCAAGAATACGAAATATCTTAATACAAGGTCCATATCACTTGCAAAGAGCTAAACTGGGAACAGAGGACTGGCAAATACCTCCTGGACCATTTCAGCCCATAATGTATTAGTATGTCATGCAATTGCTTTCAGAAACTTTGATCAAATTCTACCTGAAACTGGATCAGAGTTTAGCCCTTATTAGTCCAGTCATAAGACTCCTTCAAAACTTGATTGCACAAAGATTTAGCAACCTTTTCCCATTTCCACACATAACGTAACTATTGTTATTTTATGTGCAATTATTCTTGCATCAACATTTTTCTTTCTATTAAATAGTTCTTTCTGTTCTCCAGTTCCTTTGTGTAGCAAGAGAAAATTTGCTATGCTGAACAAGCAAAGCTTTTCCATTGTCCTCTGTTTCTCTTGTCATCTCATTATTCACAGCATGTATAAATAATTGCTTGCAACATGCCTCTGTAAAATTGTTTGAGTATCCAGGTTTAAGGGTTTAGGTCAAGGTTTAAACGAAGTTAAAACAAGGCTAGTTGAGTACATTTTATGCAGAGAGAATTTTATATAGGAAACTGGATATAGTTTTTTGTGGTTGTTCTTGTTTAATTTAATACTTTCTGAAGTAATTATCCTTATTCAGCACTCTATGTAAATATGTATCTCTTCTTTCCTGCAGTGTCCAGAAGATTCTCACAAATACTGCGGCGACAGACATCTCTAAATCATCTCTGCCAAGTAAGTATTTCAGTTATCCATGTTTAATGAATTACATTTTTACTGACTTTTCAAATAATTTTATGAATTGACAGGTTGGTCTTTATTCAGAGGAGGAGATCACATTAGCAGTTTGTCTCCAATATTTGTTGTGCCTACCTCTACAAAGTCAAAAAGTAATCACTGAAAAAAGCTTTTCAGTGGTAACCTCTGATCATTAAATTCAGCAGGGTACTTTCATGGAACAAAACTATTATTTGATTTGAAGAGATGGTTCATTTCCAGGAAATAAATGAGAGACATTCCATTGCTTTCATAGCAGTTTGTATTAAGCCAGTTGCAAAGCAAGAAAAATTTCTACATGCCCAGCAATACATTCCAAGTCTAATTGTATAGATATAAATCAAATGCAAATTAGTAAAAGGGAAAACAGCTGAACTGGGTTTTAAATAGACGTGTTCCTGTAACCACAGCAAGTGAATATAGAAGCTGCTCCAAAGTGTTTGGTTTTCACCAGTTTACATCAGAATTACCTGTAAAAAGTCATGAAGCCAAATTCTGTGTAGTGTAAAAAGGAAGAGAATGCATGGAATTCATTAATGTTCCACCCATGCATTGGAGGGGATAGGTTTTTTTCGCTGTCACCTGCAAGCTCCACTTTCAGAAGGTGTATCCAAAACCCCAGGTTAATCCTGTGAGGGATGAAGCCCACAGAAAGGAGCTCTAGGGAAATAAAAAAACCCTCCTGTGAGGAATTTTTGGTAGGTTTCTTCCACCATTATTTTAGTGGTGGAGACAGAGATACCTGTGCTACCTTTCCCCAAATACTGTAGATCATCACTGAACTCTGGAGGTCCATGGTGATTCAGAGGACATCAAGATAAAGAAACCACAACTTTCTGCATCAAACCTGGGATCAAATCTCTCAGCTGCAGGACTCTTCAAGTGCATCACTCCCTTGGGGAAGCTGATAACCTTAGTGTGTGTTATCATCTCTGCTTAACTTACAGAGATCTATGTACATGACCATGGTCTCGTGTCACTTCCTTTACCCTCAGTCCATTCCCCTATTACCAACAACAGAACCCTGTCTCAACCAGCCAAGACATGGATGTGATGAGGAGGCCAAGGAGCTTTAACCTTTTCATGTGGTTGAGGGAAGAATGAGAGTCTTCATAGCTTGGGAGAGGGGAGGGTGGAAACCTAAGTGGGGTTTGTTTGTTTGGTACTGGTTTTTCTTGTTGCTTTTTGTTCTGAACTGAAGCTTGAAATGAAAACCAGCAGAGCTGTTAGAGATTGAGGGGTCTAGGAATGGCAGCATCAGATTAGTGTTGCTCATTAGGGTTTGTGGTGGATGCAGTCAAAATACTTGCAGTTGATTAAAGTAGGCAAAATGACTGAAGAGTTCTCTTGTTAGAGGGCCCTGTAATATCCATAAGACATCAAGCTGGTGGATGGGGGTCCATGAGGAGAATCAGCTTACTGAGCCCAGCTAAGGAAGCGTAAAAGGGGATAAAGCCTATTTTTTAACCTAATAAAGCATGAACTAATGAATAGATTGGATTGGATTACAGGCATCAAGAACAGTGATCCACAGTGCAGACATCACATTTCAAATGCTGGAGGACTGGAGGAATGTGGATCTGAATAGCATTACCAAACAAACCCTCTATACTATGGAGGACTCACGGGAGGAACACAGAAAGCTCATCATACAATGTAAGAGCAGAATCTTCAAATAAAGCCAGGTGAACTTGGCTTCCTGCTGCAAACAAAGCACAGAGAAAGTAGTGCTTGTTTTGCAGCCATTGGTTTGCTTCGAGGCTTAAGATAGAGACATTTACCAAAATGTCAAGCAAAGCCCTGGCAAGATCTTATGTTTGGGGCATAGATCTGGGCACCGTTCCTTGATGCGTTCCTTTCTAGTACCCAGAACAACCAATGGCACAAAACTTGCACCCATATTCAGGAGGATTTTTTCCATGAACCTGAGCAAACTAAATATATGAGTTAACCATTGAATGTGTGAAAGTCCAGTCTTTCCTGCTGTAGCATTGCAGGGGAATTGTCTTTTGAATGAATGGCTTTTACTCTTAAGCGGCTGTGTATTTGAGTTCCTTTTAAACTTGTTGATAAAAAGCTCCTTTTTACACAGTTCTTTCATAACCAAGAGTATTTGATGGGATAAGCTTTTGTTCTGAACTTTTATGTCTAAAAGAAGTCACATATCTGAGAATCTCATTGGCTAATTTAGCTTCTGTCTAATATAGTAAAAGGTATAGACTTGAAAGTGACTTTGGAGATATTGGCAAATACAATTAAAGCTCTTCTGCAAATACAAAATATTCCTTCCATCATCCAGCAAGTATTGCATAGTTATAAGCTCAGGTGTAACCTGAAGCACATTGAGTTTTGTTGAGTATTGCCATCTCTCTCCTGAGGAGGATCAGTCATCTTTTACCCAGAATCTGCCTGAACAGGGCACAACCCAGGCAACCACCTGTGGGAGCCCAGCAAGGGTAGGTTTGCTAGTGAAGTATCTCTTTCAAGGAGTGGCTGGGAAGACACCTTCACATGTACCCTGGACTCTACAAAGTTGACTTTGACAGTCATCCCACTGTGTTAATACTTGAATTCTTCTCCGTGGTTCAGGGATGGGCCTTGCATTCTCTGCTACCTCTGTTTTCCAGGGAGAGGTTCTTGGTATTCTTTCTTCTCTTTCTTAACCTTTGATTCATTTCATGGTCCTCTTCCCTTTTGAGGAGATAGGAACTTGGCATGGCAGGAAAGGAGGTTGCATACAGTGAAACTGAAGTCCAGAAGATGAGTGAATCCTTCTGTTATCTGTTACATTTTCAAGATCTATCCAACATCCTACCACTGTTCAAAAAACAGAGTTTTCAAAAATATACTTCGTAGTAGCAGCAACATTTTTGACTGCCATTCAGAACATCCTTAATGTTTAAGGAATCTTCTTGTGTATGTGCTATTAATGTAATAAACTCAAACAGATTTTTCCTGAATGCTGTTGGATTTGTGCAAGTTTTTCCATATTTTAGGTCTCTATAGTCCAATAAGCTGTTAGTCAGAAATGGTAAGCTAATAGCTCATGAGATAGGATGCCAATGAAGTGTTCAGATATGTAGAGAGACTATTCCAGAACCTAGATTTTTCACCCATCTTTGATGTTTATTCTCGTTGACCAACGATTTTTTCACTATACCTTGTATGACTTATATGGCATTGATTAAAGACCTGTTTTCATACTCTTGTTACTAATAATCAAGGAAGTACAATTTTAGCTACTATAACTAGAGAAAAAAAACAGGTTTATAAGCCTATAAACAAAAGAGAGAAACAGAGAAATCACTGGGTATAAGAGAACCTCTTTCCTGTTCTGCTGGACTACCTATCTCTGACATGACTTCTGCTTTATTCCCACATTCTCAGATCCTGTTGAGGTATTTTTAACAATCACTAAAGGCTAAACATCTAATTTTCTCAAATAGGTCATTGTACACAGTTGCATTGCTCCAGCAGCAAAACAGGCAACTGATTTGTTTTTCTGGTCTTGCTCCCCTCTTTGTACAGCACATGAATTACTTCATCTGTTGTATCAGGCAGTTTTTGTCCAGCCAAATACTCAGGTAAGGAGACAACATTTAGATTTCTCTGTGATCCTGCTCTGAATTAAAGGAGGTTGCCCATTCAATAAAAGAAGGAAAGAAGATAAGGGTGACCCAAACATCATTTTTCTTCTTCCTCAACTAATGTTTCTGGTAATTCAGCCTTTCAAATCTGAAAGTCGTAGTCAGGTGTTTAGCAAATGCATTCCTGCTCATCCTCCCAATATAACAGAATCAGGGAGGTTGTTCTTTGCATTATTTTTGGACAGCCTCTCTGGCTCATTTCCCTAACTATCATCTCTATGCTATGCCCCCTCCACCCCCTTCACTATCTTTCCTATGGAGAGAAATTCCTTCCTCCTGTTATTTATAATTAGTTGTAAATGGAATTGGTTAGCACACTGAAATCATCCTGTAACACAGCAGGTAGAAAGTATCTTTCTCCTTGGGTCTTTTATCTTAGCTGAGTTGAAGAATAGTTTGTTGAGGTGTCAAAGCACGTGATTCTTTGTCTTCCAGCCATTGGTTCTCATATATAAATTAAGGGCTGCAGTTCAAAGACTTGTTTTAACTTTTTGCATTAAAATATTAACATGTGTAGTTGGAAAAGATCAAAAAGTATACAGGTTACTTTTTGCAACTCCTGTTGATAATAAGTAGAGTATTTCTGCACTGATAGCAATTTGTTTCGAAGAAGGAGAAGTTTATGGACATTGTGTGTGTGTGTCTGGCATTGCAAATAGATGATTTGCAGCAGTTAAATCATGTTTTTGCAACTAAAGCATTATACAGATGAGCGCCCTATCAACAATGCTCATTCACTTGGTGCCTAGAAGATTCTTTATGCATTTCTAAATCAATTTCATGCATGACATTTTTTCATCACCGGGGTCAAGGCCTAGTTTCTCACTCTTCATAGAGAACACCATAAACATTTAACTTCTGGGCACACCAGGCAACTTAAATAAAAACACTAATTTTAAAAAATAGGTTCTGATGTGTTCATATTAAAATAACACTTTCAATGACTGCAACACTTTCAGCAGAAACAAAACAAGAGACCCAACAAACTTTTTGGGTCAGCACCAAGAAAGATGCATTTGTTTCAGTTAAGCCATCAATTATAAAAAAAACACAGTAAACTTGTGATTCTTTTGGTAGCCTTTTGTGATTTGTTTTTCTTTTGTTTGAAACAGAATCCAAGTTCTAAGGTGGGCTCTTTTTTTTTGGTTTGTTTTGTGTGCCAGTGTATCAGGAGTTTGATCACCTTTTGGAGGAGCAGTCCCCCATTGAGGCGTACATCGAGTGGCTGGATTCCATGGTGGACAGATGTGTTGTAAAGGTGGGTAAGGAGGAGGGAGTCACTGATGTGCATTATGAGCTCTATTCAGGTAATACATTTTTAGAAAAAAGTAAAAACAATTACAACAACAGCAAAAAAAAAGGAGTTGGTAAGGAGCAGGACTAAAGCAGTAGTGGACAAAATTTTACCCGTTTTCATGAAGAATTCCTCGCATTCAAGATTTTGCTTTATTCTGCTCTTGTTTATTTTATTCTAAAAGATCGTATTCAAAAATGAACAGGGTTGAGGTTTCCAATCAAATCAATATTTCAGGGATATGGAGAAATGAGTTCAGAGTCATCCTAATGGTATAGTGCAAAGAAAAACATAATCTGGCCTTTAAAGATTTTAATAAAAAGGATACTTAAGCTAGCTAATTCATTTATATACAACCAAATGTAAGGATGATAGTCTACATTACCATTCAGTCAAGGACACATTTATGTTCCTTTTGAGCTGATATGGAATACCAAGGACTTGTGTTTTATTTTAAGTGAATGCAGAAACCTACTAACAAAGCTTTAAAATGTATTTTCAAAAGTGATCCAGCATCACCATAATTTTACATTGAGTATGAAAATATATAACTATTTTAAATTCTGTTACTTCTTTGTATTAGGATGTTCTGTTTGAATTTCAACTCTTCATTACAGTTGTTAGAGCTCAGAAGTAAAACCAAAACAAACCAAAATATGCTGCCTCTCTGCTGCAAAATAGCCATATAGAAAACAGATAATTCTCCAGATTACTTGAAATACTTTGATTGTTTTGGAGAACTTCTCTTCTAGTCAGTGGAATGCAATTTGAAATTCATGCCAGAGCTCTTAATTTTAATGAAGAACTTGATGTGAATTTTAATAGCTAATTTGATGAATTTTATCCACTAACTCACATATAGCTATAATAAATACATTTTTGAAGAGTTAATGCTGAAAGTGTGCTTTCTGGAAAGTATTTTTCCTAGTAAAATAGCTAAATGGATTCACAAAAATAAAAATGAGAAGAAACAAAAAACTTTATATTCATATTAATCCTCATTTGAAATAGTAATATAAATTTGCAATGTAGATCAAGCATTATTGATTATAAATTTCTTTCTTGACTAGGAAGCAAGAAGGAACATGTTAGTAATTAGGTTAAGATGAATATCAGAGCAATTTTTTTGCAGTCTTTTTATCATGTATAAAGGAAATCCAGTCTTGAATAATACTTCATTGTTTCATCTTTCTGAAGGTTTTCCATGGTTATAAAGTGATTTTCTGTTTAAGGCCATTTTGAGTTTGGGTTTTCTACTTTGTAGTGTGTATTTTAATGTGAAGATGGCAGTAAGTGTGTTTTTTCCAATATAAAAAGAGAAGGTGGATATATGCATCTTTCTGCTGTATTGCTGGTAGAAATAAAAGTTTCTCCATGTCAGACACATCTCTCTTCTTGCAGGTAGCTGCCAAGAGACAAGGCTCTTTGAAGAAAGTAGCTCAGCAGTTTCTCCTGATGTGGTCCTGTTTTGGCACTCGAGTGATTCGGGACATGACTTTGCACAGTGCACCCAGCTTTGGTACTTGGATTTTGTTGTAATAATTGCATGCCACAGTCAAAAAATCTGTATCCTAGCCTGTAATGCACATTTTAAGTGAAAATATTAAGTGAAAACATAACCAGTTTTCATGTGTCCAGTGCTCTATTAAAAAAGAGGTTGGGGCTACTGACATTTGGAAATGATGCTCAGACAGATGTCTGTCTGCAAGCTGCAGCCAGGAGAGGTGAAAACATTGCTGCTTCCTTCTGTTTGCATTTAGGAGCTGCAGGGAAAAGTCTCAGGGCAGCTGTGGGAGTCCATTACAGGAGCATTACCTAATGCACTTCAGTGCAAAGTGAGCCTGCTTACCCAAACCACTCTGGCCACGTGTTGAGCCAAGAGAGATGACTTTGTGCTGAAGTGGATGAAAAGCTCTCCAGTGAAACACTTTGCCAGCTCTTCTCTTAAAGGACATAGCATTTGAAACTGGTGTTTGCAAAGTGAGTGTGCTTCTATAACCTGGAGAGAGTCTCTTCCATTTTTTAAGAAGTTGGTCAGGATGAAAAAAGAGATTTTTACTTTTTAAATGAAAAATCATATTGCTTTTCCACACTGTTTGAAAGGGGGCTTTGTCCTCAGATACAAGAAGTTCAGATTAAAATCAGTTAAAAGCAAGAATGACTCAACTGGTTTGCCATGAGTGTGAACATTCAGTCACTTGGGACCAGACTTTGCATGAGGGATGCTTTATATAAGTGCACATTTGTCTGAATATGTTTCTAGAAAGATCAATACAGAATGGTTTTATACAGATATTGCATTGAATAACTGGAAGGTTTTCTGCAGGCTGAGCTTTGATGTCCTTTATGGATTTAGAACCATCTAATAGCATAAATTTGGATATTGTCAATGAGATACAATATGATATTTTAATATGTTTTACATATTTATAATACATGTAATATTTATTTATATAACATGTTTATATTTTAATCTGAAACTCCTTTCATTTCCATTGCAAAAGTTTTCCAAACAGGTGTTAATGACATCTGGATAGTGAGTGTCCCCAAGGTGATTACAATTTTCACAAAAAACACAAACCTGTTCAGGTGCAATGTTAGTGGAAGCAGGAGGAGCCCTGAAGTTTTGAATATCAAACCCATATCCTTATCCTTATCCCAGCAGCCTGGGTTATCCCTACCCAAGTGTCATAAATTTTATTTTGCCTTAGGACACAAAATTGTAATAATTTACATTAATGATGCTATTCTTTCACTGCAAAGCCATTTGGCATATTGTTTGTGAATTAGAGTTGAGCAAGTTCCTAAAGAATAACCCCTGAATGTAAAAAGCTCAAAGCTAGATGGCAGAAACTTTTCTGCACTTAATTTATACAGTTCTTTCTTGCTTTTCAGAATTCTATATCCCTTAAGTGAGTTCTATGGAAACAAAGACTAATTTACTGTCCTAAATATTTACATATATATACCTTTGTTCTTAACTTAGAAAAAGTTTTACATTTTGATTGCACTGGGAACTGTTTCAGTGGACTGATTTTTAATTATTTTTTCCACTTCAAACAATATGTAGATTCAGATGCTCACAGTGTATTTTTTTTTAAAGTGAAATAATGTGTTAGATGATGGGATTTTTACTATGTACAGGGCAGTAGATTTCTACCTTTGAAATAGATGATTTCAAAATCTGATTGAAGGAAGTTGTAATCCCTGGCACTGGAGTGACTGGCACAAAGATTTGATCTGCAAAGTTTTTAAGCATGGTGACATGGGCAGGTTAAAACAATCTCTGTCAGAAAAAAAAAGCTGGTCTCTCTCTTGCTCCCTCTCTCTTTTTCTCTCTGCCTGCCCTCCTGCCTCCCTCTTTCCTGCTTTTGCATATCAAAGGCACAGTCGGTGGCAATGTTTGGGTAATGCACACAGTGTATAAAGTAACTAATTAGTAAAAGAAACTCCATTATTTTCTCCAGATTTGGAAATCTCATTGTTGTTTTGCTACTTACACATAGTTGCTGTATCTCTTAATAGATGCTGATACTGTGCCTTAGCTGGGCATTGCCATCATTTCTGTTAACCCCTGAAAATTAGAGCCAAATGTTATTTAGTGTTGGACCTACAGTCCCGTGAATGACTTCTTAACTTTTCCTGAAGACATGATTGATTTGTTGGCTACAACTGGATCTGTTTCTGCACTTAAATATAGACTTGAAAAAACTCAACAGTTTAATGCAAGAAACAGTAGGTTACAAACACAGAATAAATTATGGTGCATTGTGCTGAATAGCCATTCACTGTGAGGCTGAAATGCATGCCCTGATATCAGTTTCATTCTATAGCTTACGTTTCATTTGACTTATTTAAAAATATAAAAATATTGCATTCACTGCATTCAGTACCAAAACCTTGTTTGTCTGGTGTCTTTCACGCAAATTCTGGGCTCAAAAACTCTGTGCAGAGCTTAAAAATACACAGTGGGAGAAATAATAGGAGAGGAAGAGAGAAATTCAAAAGAGTGACAAGGGCACTGGATGGTTTTAAATGCTGCATTCAGTATTGTCAATCCCTAGTCTTCAAAATAAAGCGTTAGACCCCCCAAAAACAAAGACATTTTTAAAAATAGCAGATCTTGAGTTCTTGTTGTTTCCTTGCTAGCATTACAGTGTTTAAAGTTTGCATTTCCAAATATTTTTATGAAACTACAAGCAACTTTCCTTTTATATTAATGAATGCTGAGTAAAGAGTTTGATAAAATAAAAATAGTAAACACTCTGAGCTTTATACCACTACATGAAGTTTTGCCAGCATTTTAGCCTGTTTTTCTTACCTTGAAGTTACTTATCAGTAGTAACTGCACTAGACTCAATAGAAACTTCCCACTGAAAAACTGTAGTTAGGAGAAGAGTGAGCATTTTGTGGAAATTCTTGAAAATCTAGGTTTCCACTGGGGAAATCCTAGGTAACCTAACAAGGTGCTCAGCCATGTCTGCTGTCTTTATTGCACTGCTAAATTGAATAGGACTTTATTTAACAAGACTTTGAGCCCAAAGGATTTTTAAAAACAAGTTCTCTGCAGT
Source organism: Hylia prasina (assembly GCA_013397195.1). Lineage (NCBI taxonomy): Eukaryota > Metazoa > Chordata > Aves > Passeriformes > Sylviidae > Hylia > Hylia prasina. The sequence goes on along the minus strand of VYXD01014879.1, from coordinate 177,459 downwards.
AGTTCAGTGAAGATCCCCACTTTTTACCCTGCAAAGTCTGGGGAAACCTGTTACCATTTTGATCTGCTTAGTCATATGAAACAAATGAATAACTGGATGCTTCAGGTTCACCAGCAGCCAGAAGTTTCCTCCCCATAGCAAAGGTGTTGCAGTCAGCTGTGTCCTGTTTCTGTGCTGCCTTGTCCAAGGGCACAGGGGCACATGTTCACCTCCCAGGGTGTGTGCCCAGCTCATATCAGTGACCACAAAACGATGCAGGCATGGAGGGAGAAAATGAAACACAAAGACCATCGGGGTCTCAAAGAAAAAGAATGTGCTCAGAGTCACTCTGAAAGCTGAAGTGCCGGCTAGAATTGAATAAGGGTATTGGGTCTTTCAAACCACTTCTGCCCTACAGCAGCATGTTTGAGTACAGAAGTTGGAGTAGGGGTAGATATGCTTCATTGTGATAAAAGCTAGTATCTCAAGATAAACCTAACTTTTCTGTGAAGAAACTAGTCATTATGAAATTCAATTGATTTTGAAGCTTGTTTGAGCTTTTGCCCATGAAAGTGTTTCTCCTCAAATGCAATAATGGAATTTCCAAAGGAAGACTTCCACATGAGGTATTTTTGGAGGGTTTTTGTCTGGCAGTTGTTGATCTCTGTTTCTGTCTCAGATGATGAGTTTTCTCTGATTTAAGCTAGCTGCTGGACAAGCTAGTATTTTAACCTCACCATACCTGTACTTGTCAGAGTTACTTAGTGATTTAAATGAACACCTGTTAAGTACTCTGTGCAAATCTAAAAAAAAAAAACAACAAAGGAGCTTTAAGAAACCAAACCCACAGTATAATAAAGTCCTTTCTGGAACTATTACAGGTACTTGATGTCATGAAGTCTATTGCATAAATTGAACCAAGTCCACCTTGATGCTTGTCTGTGTACCCCCTGCACATGGTGTTAGTGCTTTCAGAGGGGCACAGCACAATGTCTCAACTCTGATGTTTTGCTCCTCTTACTTCCCCCCGCAAAATGCATCTGTGGTCTCTTCTTACACATCTTTTTTTTTCTTGTGATTTATAACCTAGGGCAAATATTTATTCACCATATGTACTCTTTATAAATTATGGGAAGCAACTCCCTTTCGGTGCAGGTAGTTCAGAAAATTCATACCAGGATGTGTCACTAAGGCAGCCAATTTGAGAGTCTACTTCTGACAGAAAATGATACATCCTTTAGACAATAGGAAACAATTCTAGTGTAGTGCAATTGTCAAAACTGACATTCAGTGCTAATGTAGGAGAAGAAGAGTCCTTCAAGTTCCAGCTCTCATCCAGCTCTCTTCTTGCACCCTAAACCACAACTGGTTGTAGAAGCCCGTATAAATCCAGTAATGAAGAGTTTGCAACTCCCTGGTTTTACTTTGACCTCTCTTACCTTGAGTGAGAGAGATATTTCAGTACATGGAGGCAGTTTTATTCAGGGCTGTTTGTGTTGAGTACCATAATAATTGGTTTAATGAGTGTGTTGAGACAATCAATGGCTTTTTGTTTGTTCACTTTATTACCAGGGTCTTTTCACCTTATTCACTTGATGTTCGATGACTATGTATTGTACCTGCTAGAGTCACTCCATTGTCAGGAGAAAGCTAATGAGTTAATGAGGGCAATGAAGGGAGAAGGAAGCACAGGTGAGTCTGTTCTTTTGTTCATTAGTTGTTGTTTTATTCCACTGGTTTCTCTATTTTTTATGTTAGGACATATCTTTATGCTTATCTAACCTGCTGAGGTTTATCTAGGAGCAAAGCAGTTTTCACTTCTATCATGATGTGAAATAAATCATTTGGGAGGCATCCCTGGTTAATACATTCTGAAAGAGAACTGCCTGTTTCACAACGTCACTCTGGATGTCTGAAACCCCATTCCTAAGCACTAACTTGGTGTTTCAGTAAGAATTTTTTTTACTGAACCTTTTATCTTAGTTAATCTTTCTCAGCCACCATTGAATTTCAATGGACTTGTTGTTAATAAGCTCACTGATATCAGTGGATTTCTATCAGTCTAAATAAGAGGAAGAGATGGCAGGAAAGGGAAAAGACAAATGGCAAAGCTGTTGTTTTCTGGTACACTTATGTTCTGAGCACCTGTACAGAGGGAGATTCCAGGTCCTCCTCCACTCCACACTGCCTTGCCAGAGCAGAAGCAAGCAGGGATTGCCTTTAGTTTTTCTACTCAGGGCAACTCCTTGTAATGAGAAGTCCTCAGTGATCTTTCTTACTTGCATCTCCCATTAATCTTGGCAAAATAACCTCTCTGTCACCTTTGAAAGTTTCATTCTCCATTTTAGCTGTGGCTTAATTTATCACCCTGTAGATTTATGGGAAGAAAAACATTTCAGGGATTAGGGTGCTATCTTCTGTATGGTGAAAGACTTGAATTTAATTCATTACCCTGCCATAGCCTCTGGAGGTTTTGATGAACAAGTTGCTTATTCTTGCATATTTTCCACATACCTTTAGCAGCTAAAACTATCTAGAATATCCTCCTTTTTTAGTCAACAAAAAAGGAATCTCATGGCCCAAAGCCACAGGAATGCTCCTGGAGACTCCTGTTTCTTCCTAGAAGGTGTAGGAATGCCTAACTCAGACTGGACTCCTAATTTTAGATATGTAATAATACATTATAGGAGTATAACACTTAAGCTGTTCATACACCAGTTTCCTGCCTATGCAACAGGAAAAGCAGCACTTTCCTTTAAGAGGTCTTCTGAAGGTACACTGAAGGTTGTAATGGTGAATGTCATAGAAATACTTCTTTCAAAGATTTGTGGTTTCTGCTCTGTATTTCTTGAAATACACTCGACAGAACCTAACTGCTTACATTTTTTTTAAGTTTCTCAGTGTTCCTTGACTCTACCTTTAGCTATGTTTGATGGGTTTTCTCTCATTTTGCAGCAGAAATACGAGAAGAAATTATTCTGAATGAACCAGCTGCTCCAACTCCCTCCCCAGCACCATTCTCCCCAGCTAAATCTGCCACCTCTGTGGAAGTGCCCTCTGCCCCATCACCCATCAGCAACCAGTCCCCAGAGTATGGTGGCATAACAACTACTACAGGTAAGTTGGCTTCTGGCAGATAAATCTGCTTGAAGGTGGCTTTTGCACTTTGGTTTCCTAAAATTGAGCCTCAGAACGTGATGTACTGGCTTGCAAGATATGAGAAGCCTTTCCAAACCAGAAATCTTTTCTCACTGTTTCTGTACATGATATGCAGTCTACCAGGAAAAAGATCTGATGTTTGGATGTTTTACATGCCTGAAGAAAGTGTGCCAAACATTTCAAGTTTAGTGAGGTCTGCAAAATCCCCAATAACTAGTGGTTCAGGAACTCCTGGCTGGCAAAGTGGGAGATGGGTATCTTTCAACATATTTAACACTCAAATACATTTAAACAGCTGTACAAGTTTCTCTTGGGAATCCTTTACACATTGCTGATAACTTTCATCAATCAATGTTGGAGATTAGGAATTACATGTTTGAAACCTATTTTCAGTGTTATGGCAACTGATAAGGTTGTTGTATTTTGGTGAGCCCACAAATTTAAAAAACCTGCACTTAAGGGACAGCTTAAACTTGTAGGTAGGATTGACAGAAAACAATAAGCATGAAACTAGCTCCTTGTTTGGGCTGCATCTATGGCTGACATTCTCTGTGCTCTAGAGCAAAACTCATTACCTTTTGGATGTGTGCAGGACAGCCCATGTCTGTATGGTCAAAAGACAGTGTTCTCTTAATTCATGGAAAGAAAGGCAGAAATGTGAGTGACTTTCAGATGGCATTTCAGCTTTGCTGCTCCTCATTGAATAGGATGCACAATCAGAATGTGGAAACTATCCCTTTTGTGATGTCCTAGAAAAGTTACAAAATCTTCTCAAGTGTCATAAAGTGATGATTTACCACACTAGAGAATTTGGCCGTGGCTAAAGAACTAATAAATCTTTCTGAAAAATGTTTTTCATGTTTTCAAAGGCGCCACAGGGAAGCACAATGCATGTTGTGCTGGAAAGAGATTTAAAAATATTTGTCCCTACATCACAACTTAAGATTTTTCACTGTTGGAGGCAATACAATAGTTAGGAGGGAAATAGGAAGTTATTACCCCTCAGGACAGTTAGACAAGAGAGATGATTCCTAGACAGGGCCACCACACAGCTTCAGTCCAGGTGACAGTGGAGGTGGTGAGGATCTTTGACTCTTGTTGAAAAATTGATGTTGCGTGGAACTTGACCTGTAGGCATTGTTGGGATGGTTGTGATGCCAGAACTAGAACTTAGTGTGATGCAGTGCTGTATGCAGAAATAAAGGACTGGAAAGAAGGGAACTGTGTGTTCTCCAGGGCCATTGACTGGAATGGAGGTCTGAGGGATTTGTATTTGGGCTGCAGATACAATAACTGTGTGACTGTCATATAACAAAAGCCATTTACCCTTGTCCTGTCACTATAGGTCCTTGTAAGAAGTCCCTTTCTATCTTTCCTGTCAGGTACTGAAAGACCACAATTGTTCCCATACTACAACTTTTTTGGCAAGAAAGCTATTTCTGATTATTTTAGTTATTTTTTTTTCTCACCTTTTCATTTTTAGGTTGTTTGAAAAGCTTTCATTTGGTTGGATTGGATTTTACTCTTATGGTCTGGTGCAGTCTCACTTTTGAGTATGTGAAAATCATTTTTGTCTTGCACAAGCCAAATTTGTCAATGCAAGTAATGCTCTGGTTAACATTAAATATGAATATGTGGCTATTTCTTTTTTCTTAATTTGAGCAATTAGTAATACCTCTGTTTCCCAGGTTCACCATGTAGATGGGCTAGTTTTAGTTTGCTTTTTAGTTTGCTAAGCATGACACCATGGAATGCAGTGTTTATTCACATAAAGCAACACAAAATAGCAGCAGTGTCTCAGCTAAAGGAAATTGCTACACTTTGAAATAGGAATGCTGAAGAAGTATTACACACACTCAAACTACTTTACATACAGATCTGTGATGTTACATAGAATATTTTGAAAGAGGAACCTCTATTCTGGAAAGATCACACTATTGATTTCCTTATGTGTCTTATGAGGTAAATGTAAAATTCTACAAATGCTTTGCAGATCTTAACTAGTTCCATTGGTCACCATTAGCTCTCAGTTCCCCAGTTTAGGGCATAATTAACTCTTTCTTGCTTGTGACATTAGCAATAAAAGTTAACTATTAAACTTGTATTTTAACCTTTTTGCCTTCAGTGGTTGATACAAACCCAGCAAATTAAACTGTTGCAATGACATGATACTGAGCAAAAGAAAGACAAATCCTATGTATCACACTCTGGCATTTGTCATGGCACCAGAAACATTTTAAATAAATGCTTTTTGTTATGTTACTAGATAGTTAAAAGGCTAATTAGCCTCCATCCTTTCTAAATCACAAAGGCCAGATTAATGATTGTTCAAACTGCAACAATATTGTAATAAAAGAGATAGCTATATGGCTGACTATGCTGTTCTCTCTTAAAGCCCTTCTTAAAGCTCTGATTACTCATTTGCCAATGCAATCGTTTTTAGACAACCCAAATTGTTAGCTCCTAATATCTTAGTAAACTAAAGAGTTTGCTGTTCAGTTTTAAGAAATCTATGCCTGAAATAAGTCTTCAGGTTGGCAGCGATCATTAAAAGTCCCTGCTCTTCCAAGTGTGAGCTCAGTATTAAAGTTCTGGGAATATTGGCGCAGATCTAGCAACTCTCATATTTGTGTGTATGAGTAGAACAAATTTTTGGTTCTTTTCCTAAAGCTTCTGGACTCATATGAGTATTTGAGAACATCAGCTCTTGCTCAACAATCAGAGTTTAATTCTCATAGCTGTGGAGTGCAAAACTCAAAGGTTTCAATTTCAAAAGGCAATTCTTCCCTTCAAATGGAAGGGCTTGTGTTTGTCTAAAGCTTTATAGGTAAAGTGATCTGTTTGTTGTGTGGGGACAGAATGGGAGTCTGACTATTTCTGACTGGTTGAGGTTGACTGTACTGCTGACTATCAGACATTATGCACAGTGCTGGGAATGTGTCCTGTTGGTCATTTGGTCCAGCCTAAAGCAGATATAAAATGCAGCATCATGAAGCATCTTCTGGGTTTTTTCTACACTGGTGGACATGTTGGCATCAATAACAACAGGGCTGTTGTAAGACTAATAGCAGTTCCATTTATATTTGGCTCCCCTACAGATCAGATGGCCTCTTTGTTAGTATCCTCAAAATCACTTTTTTTTAAAGAGAAAAGAAAGAAGAGTGATAATAAATGATTTTCCCTATTTTAATCAAACCCTGCATGTTCAGAACACAAAGCAGAGCAAATTGTTGCTCAATCACTATTGTTTTTGCTTATTTCAAAAAAGCAGTTCAGTTAAGTTCAGTCATATCTAAAAGAGACTTCATTTCTTGGAGTTCAATCCTGCAAGCAGCTGAGGAAATTAATCATAAAGGACTGGGACCTAGGCAGATATTAGAAAGCTAACTAAGAAAACCTTTCCCACTTACCTCATTCCACCACAACACTGGCAGTATCCTGGTTGACCTCATACATACTTGCACACAGTCTGCAAATCTGTTGTCATCTTCCATCCTTCCTCCCTGTCTTTTTATTTAGGTCACTGAAAATAATAGCATCCCTTCCACAAAGACAAAGAGAGGTGAGGCAACTGTAGGTTCCCCAGAACATTCTGGAAAAAATATTTGCACTGCTTTCTGTTCTGTAAATCCAAAGTAAAACCCAACATACTTTTGTTTCTAAACCATAACCTGCAAAATAAAGGGAATATTCCCTTGAGCAGCAGTGTGAGGTACTGTCCTGTAGTACCTCAGACAATTCTTGGTTAGGAGAATTAAACAAAAATATTCACAGCTCTCCCAGTGCAAGACCTACTTTCTACATTTGTTTCTGTGACATCTGGACAAGCACAAAGCTTGTTACTCTCCAACCATTTATTTTAAAGTTGAACTGAGGCTGCCAGTTTGATTTGAATACCAGGAGTGGCATCTCTCATCCAAGGAATTTGACTTCCCACAGGGAGCACATGAAACAATTTGCTGTCCTGGACTCACTCATTTTCATCAGACTGTGATAAGATCCCCACTATTTTTGGAAAAAAGAAAAGGAGAATGTCACAGTGTCTGAGGCCAGTCAAATCACTATATTTGATAAAATGCAAAGGGTCTTTTGGCTCTGTTATTATTGCTTCTTATTAGAGCTAGGAAGGTCATGAGATTTTTGGATCAATGGCCAATTTTTTTGTTGGAAAAAAATAAAATCAGGTCAAAGTAAAACTCTTCTTTTATAATGAAGTGAAAAAGTGGGAAAAAAAGAGCCAAACAATAATGTCACCTAAAAATAAGTATTTGGGGTTTTTCACTCTCTTTGTTGTCCTTTCTTTTCTCTTTGTTTTTGCCTTTTGCATTTAGGCCTGTTTTGAAAGAAAGTTGCAAATTTTCTTTTGGAATATAATACTTGGAAAATATGTTGACCTTTTGAAATTGAAATGTTTCATTAAAATATTCTGTAGACACATTGTTGATATTTTCAAAACTCTTTTGTTTTCCAATGAAGCTATTTGGTAACTGCATAAGTACTTCTGGTCCCTTGCACCTAAACTGTATCTTTTAGTAAAGGCAGGTTTCCTTAAACATTGTCCCAGCTCAAGGAACCACGAATGTTTATTTGTCCATGGCAACAGGAGCAAGCTTTTCTTCTTGGGGTCCTGGGGATCTCAGTGGTCACTGGGAAGAGATGAAGACAGAAAATTCAAGAGTCAGTGGCAGAAAATGTAGGCATGTGAAAACAGACCTTATCACAAATATTCTTGAGCACCAAATCACACCCTGCGATTTCTATTGTAAGAGCACCAAATCACACCCTGATGAAGTATTTCAAGTTGGATGTACCTTGTCAATCTCACAATGCCTTCCCTGAGTTGCAGAACTAAGCATTTCCCACAGGGAAAAAAATTATTTGCCTGATTTTGCCAAATAAAATCACACACACCTGAAGAAAATTATGCACATTTGAAATAGGCTTTTCATTTCCCAAAGCTATGGAGTAGACACAGACCTGGGAGTACAATCACTTCCCCCTCTGAATTAAGCCCTTTCATGCTACAGGAAGGCCTAGAATCCATACTGAAAAAAACCTTAGTCACCTCCTGCAATTCCTTTTAGCTGAAGAAAAAGAGTCAAGAGTGTCCAGAGCCCCCCAAACCAGTGTTCTTATTGGGTTAAATTCAGTGTTCTGGTCCTCATTTGCAGGGTAATCTCAGCCAGTATGGTCACGACCTCCAGCAAGAGCTATGTTATACTGGAACAATAGATCTGTCAGCTTCCTGAGTGAAAGGGGTGTGTGCAAAGGACAAAGGTTTCTCAGCAGCTGGCTCATGAAACTGGAGTTCCTGCCTGGAAGGGATCAGGATGATTAAAAAACTCAGCACCTTCTAAGCAAAATGGAAAACCCACTTTGCTTTGCTCTTCCCACAAATGCTCTACATGACAGAAATAAATTAAGTCCAGTCTCTGCTGCCACTAAAAAAGAGAAAGAAACGTTATTTGCAGGAAAGAAATGACTAGGCTATTTCTGTCTATCTACTTGTCATAATTTGGGGGATTTTGTAGGGTTGCTATTACAAGGGCTGGTACCTAGTCGGGTGGAACAGGTACAAACTGCAAAAGGATTCAAGATATTTATTTGCCTAACACTCAATTTTTTTAATCCTTCATTGTTCTGATCATACTTCCTGCCTCACTCCAGGCCTCAGAGCTGAGCAGGCCAGCAGCCCACTCCATGTGAGAGAGACCTCAGGGTTTGGTGCATCATGCACCAAAGAGAAATCTTAGCTCTGGTGTTCTTCCATTTCTAGGTCCTATTCCAGTGTTTCGGTTTTTTCTGCAAAATTATTTCAACACCACACTGGAAGCTCACAGTGTGAGCTGTTCCACATACATTTCATTCTTCTGGATACTTACATGCTCCAAATGATTTTTCTGTGTTGATATTTATGCCTCAGATATGACTGCTCTGTTCACTTTGGTCAGTGCACTTTCCATGATCATTGCCTGTTTGGTTATTTTCCTATAATGGTTTCAAGGCATGGCACCTCTGTGGATGACAGCCCATGTTGACTGTGTTCCTTTGGCTCTTTGTCTGCAGGGGCTATGCAATCCTATACATGGTCACTCACCTACACTGTGACAACAGCTGCTGGGTCACCTGCTGAGAATTCCCAACAGCTGCCCTGCATGAGGAGCCCACACGTACCTTCATCATCCGTCACACACCGGATACCTGTCTATCCCCACAGAGAAGAACATGGGTAAGGCACTTCCCAGGGTCTTGGGTTTTTCAATGTGTTTTTGGTAGGATTTGGATGAACTTCTGCTTAGGTGGTTTTTTTGAAATACAGTAAAAGCTGTTTCTTGATGTAGTTAAGACTGTATTGGAAAAATGCTGGTATCATAATTCTTCGGCTGTTGTTGCTGTTCTATAATTATATTATGTCTTAATTTTATAATCTCATTTAATTCTATTCAAAACCACAGTAGGCCTGGAGGATATTTTCTAAAAGAGAAGGCTTAAGTAGATTTCTTCTCTGATTCCTGTTTTCCTGTGCCATGTTTGGAAGAACTAGATGTGCCTAGAGAACAACCCTACTACCCATGTGTCAGGAGAGGTGATCCTTTTCTTTTGCTCAGCACTGCTGAGACCAAATCTGGATCCAATTCTGTGCTCCCCAGTACTAGACAGACCCAGGCATACTGGAGTAAGTCCAGAAAAGGGCCACTTAGATGATAATTGTGGGACAGGACTAGCTGTCATACAAAGAGAGGTTGAGGGAGCTGAGGTTATTTAGTATCAGGCAGAGAGGGCTCAGGGAGGGTCTTATCAGTGTGTATAAATACCTGCTGGGGCGTGCAAAGAAGACAGAGACAGGTCCTTTTCAGTATTATTTAATGACAGGACAAGCACAAATACAAGTACAAGAAATTTAGTTAAACATAAATGAACAAAAAACTTGTTTTACTGTAAGTGTGATCAAACACTGGGGCAGGTTGCCCAGAAAAGCTATGGAGCCTCCACCCTTGCTGATGTATAGACTCCAGCTGGACACAATCCTGGGCAGGCTGCTCTCATGGACCCTGCTTTGAGCAGGTGTCTTAGACTAGATAAACTCCACAGGTCCCTTCCAACCTCAGTGATTCAAAGACTACTGTTAACCTGCAGATGAAAAAAAGGTCCACAGTTTGAAGATATAGACATGCTATCACCATAATATTCTAATATTCTCCATCACAAAATTTGCTCAAGGGTCTCAAAATAATTACAGGTATAAATTCATATAAAATTATTTCATCTGGAAAAACTTCAGACACTTGCTAAAGCTCTCAGTGCTGTTTCCATTAAGCAACATTTCTTCTGTGCCATCCTGATTTGATTCAGTGCATAATTCACACATATCCATAACTAAAAAAACAATCACAAACTATTTGATGGAGAAGGAATAGACAATATAGCAAGATCAGCAAATGCTCAGGTGCTGCTATGATGCAAGAGGTTCAAAAGGTTTTACTGTGTTCCTCAGTCTTGTTGCAAACTCATTAACTTTGCAGAAGTGCTTTCCCAGTGTGAAAGACTGTAAACTGGTTGGAAGGGTATCAGCAGATTAATTTGAACCCTGCATCTTCTTCCATCTTGGATGTGATTATGTTTAGATATCTGTTTGAATGTCACTGCTAAGCCCTTACTGGGAAAACCTGGATAAGGAGAAAGGGAACATCTCTCTTATCCAGAAATATGACTATTGGTGGAGGCAGAAATAGAGCAGCACAGAGGTTCAGGAGCCAAGAGTATTCAAGATCACAGTAAGTCAGTGTCTATGTTATATATATGTGTGCATAGATATGAGAATTCATTGTTTCTGCAGGAATCTCTTGCCTCTGGTGTTGGATTATGATGATTTGAGGAAACATTTTAATCTAGGTAAAAGACAATGAAGATCAGATGTTCACATGTTCACAAAAATGGGTAGATTGCAGAAAGTGTCCATGCATCTGCTGCTAGTGAATGATCCAAACAATGGTGGACAACAAACACTGACTCAATAGCTAAGGAAACTTCTCCCTCCTTTGCCCCAGGATGCTCCTAGACAGGAGGTTGGGATTCAACAAAGAAAATAGACAAGATCTCCAACCTGACATCCCACTCCCTTACTGAGCTGGCTGTGCTAAAGCTGAACATTTTATGCTTCAGATTCAAACTAATTCACTTCTATCCCTCCCAAAAAAGGAACATCTGACTGCAGTACAAGGAGATAGCTGAACTCATTGTAGTTCTTCAAGTCAGGGCTTACCATACTTCCTCAGCCAGGATATCAATTTATTGGGAACATGGCATTAGATAACAATAAAAGGGAAAAACACCTTCTCCTCAGAAAGTGCAGAGCTGAGTCTGCAGTTTAAAATTAGTCACAGAAGCATGCTAGGTCTCTCTATTTGATGTTGTGCTGGACACACACTTTCACTAGTGGCATCTGCTTCCTATCTGAGCTGGAAAATATCTTTTTGAAAAAGATTTAAAATATCATCCTCCTATTAAAACAAACAAACAAAAAAAACCCCCAGAAAACAAAAACAATGGTATGTTTCATAAAAGTTGTGGAATGATTAGTGGGAATAAATTATTGTGCATAATAAAAGTGGTTTTTGATGTATTTTAGATACACAGGAAGTTACAACTATGGTAGCTACAGCAACCAGCATCCCCATCCAATGCAGAGTCAGTACCCATCCTTGCCACATGATACTGCTATTTCTGGACCACTTCACTACTCAGCTTACCACAGAAGCTCTTCACAGGTAATCTGCATTTATTACTTGATGATAGTTTTTATAACATTTAAAATAATTCAGTTTGTAAATTTATCAGCATATTAGCTGTCTGAATCAATAAACTGTGTAGATATTGATGGCTCCTATTTTTTTATTTTCTAATATTACCTAGGTATCTTTTAATTTTAGTGGAGGTCAGAAGAAGATTTAGATTGTCAGTATAAAGTCTAAAATCCAGCAGTCTGGATCATAGAAAGTGTTTCTATTTTAAGGAGTAGCTAAAGCAAAACTGAATATAACTACTTGTACGATTCTTATGTGTTGGGAGCAGGAAGAGATCCCTAAGAAGAAATAAAAGCATTTTCATTTATCTGAAGATGTAGAGACCATACTGAATTCTTGTGGGGTCTCTGCTTTTGAGGATACCCATGTTTAGGAATTTGCCAAAGCAGTGAGTACTGCATATAGTCTGAATAATTTCAGGCCACCACTGCAGAGCTTGTTAAAGCTGTATCCTAGAGTCTCCTACTTCAATGCTGAGAAATTATATCAGTAACTCTTCATGAAAATTGAGCCAATGGGGGCCAGCACTGTGAAGATCAGATCTGGCAAGGGTTCCAAAGTAGTGCCACTGTCGGAGGGCTTTAGTGCCTCATGCAGCTGGTGCTTCCTCAGTGTAGGCAGCTGCTGTCTGGGCTCTCTGCTGGAAGATTAGCAAGATACAGGGAGGAGGTGATGGTGTCCGGGTATTCCAGCCACATGACACTACTTACTCTTTACTGGAAATTTATAAAAGTGTATCAGGGACTGCCGTGCTTAACTATCATCACTGGATACAATAGTTTGGTACCAGATGCAAAGATATGAATTTAGTAGTGCTTTGAAATTGAGCACATGGAAGCTGCATCTCATTCTGGTCTTTGGATTCATTCTGCCACATGACCTTAGAGGGGTCGTTTCTTCTTTTTATGCTTAATTTTCCCTAGCTGTAAGACAAGAATCATGGTACTGATCTGTTTTTGGAGATCTGTACAAACCCAATATGCTCATTTGGAGCAGCCCAACAGTGGCTCCCTGGCTTATGGAAAGGACAAGCTACAACTTCTCACCCATTTGTGTAGCACTTAGTGTATCAGGCTACACGAGGCATCCAGCTTTGTCTGAGGGTTTTTGCAGCTGCTCTATCTTCAGCAGGAAAGTGAATGAACATTTTAGTGCAGTGTCCTGGGACAGGTTTGTTTTCCTCCATTTTTCAGTATAGGTCTTACCCTGTTATCTCAAGAAACAAGTAAAGCAAATCAAGATCAATACATTTTTAGTTTACTCATATCCTGGTTAACATGCTGTATGCAAAGGGTAGCAAACATTGAATTCAGGCAAATATCTTTCATACTGTAGTAGGCTGTCTCTACAAGTGCAGATGTCAGATAATTTTTTCCTCTCTTGCTAGTCTTTGAACTGTCCTGAATGCATATGAAGAACAGTTACACTGTAATGATCACCCTTTAAAGGAAAATTATTTCAATTTCTATGTGGCATGTTCTTTCTCATGCTGCTTATAAACTGAGATGGAATTGCACAGCAGGACACAACCCTGTCAATGTGCTTGTTCTGTATTGAGAGGAGATACAAACTGGAACCTTACTTTTGAAAAATTATCTAAAGTTTTTAACAGTTTGATATAGAATTTGATGACAGTCTTTTTAAAGCTAAGTTAGCATCTTTAAAATGCTTGCCCTGATAATAAGTCCTTTCTTAGCTACTTTAAACATTAAAAAAAAAGTTCACAAGATGTCCCTATTAAGATGTTATGGAACTGTGCTTTTTCTAGTGGTCTTTGTGAGGGGGACATGTTGCAAGGAGTTGAACTCATGATGTTGCAAAATAAAAATAAAGGAAGCCAATTTTACAATGAATATATTAACAGCTGCCACTATACTGAAGCCAAAGGAGCTGCAATGTGCAGAGCTGTGGAAGTATAATCAGCTGGGAAGAGGAGGCATTGACCATAACTTTCAAAAGAACTCTTTGTTATAATCTACATTCTGGCTAAATATAGAACTTTGGCTCAACTTTAGCAACTAATCTACCATGCTCTATAGGACAGTGTCTAGGGATTAAATCCTATTAAAAAAAACCCAAACACCTCTGTGTGTGGTAAATTCTCTACAAACATAGATTCAAGGAGAGTCCTTGTCCCAGACAAGGGTCTGAGTCAAAGCAGGTGAGAGGTAGTTGTGATGGGGTTTAAGCTGAGCTATTAGTAACTATTTTGGTCTTGAAGAACATCATATCCAACCGCTTTCTATGGAAGAGAGTGACACACTCCAGGTTTTATCAGCTACTTCAAGAGTTTTGATTTTGTCATTGGAATCTTTAGAGTGAGGCTGTGCTGGGGCAGAAGTCACATAGATGTAGATATTTTACTATTTACTATTTCACTATTTGCTATTAACTATTACTTTACAGCTCTCAAAAAGTGCAGGAGGGGATCTGGCATTAAAGGCTAATTCCCACTTATCTTTTTGATGACAAGATCAGTCTGTTCAAACCTTCGTCTAAATCGGATTTTTTTCTTCCCTCACCATCTGTGAATAATTCTCAGAACAGTTCCTTACTTGTTATTCCAGGCCTGATTGCTCATTTCTTGACTTGGCTTACTGGCCAGAAACCTGGCAGACAAATGAAAAATGATCTACAGATTGATCTGTTACCACCTAATTCTCTATGCCACAGTGCAGGAGTGCCTACAATACTCCAATGCTACTCCACCATCACAGAGAAGGAGACTAATTAGTGTGTGTGTACATAAACACATCTATATTGAGACTATTTCATCAGTTCTTTATTTCATCTGCTTCTGCAATTTTAGATACCAGGTGTCAGGGTAGAAAATATGCAACAAATCTGTCTGAAAGCCTCTGAGAGGTGTCATCAACCTATGTTGAGTTTAGCAGAGAGTTACAACACCTTGACAAAGTCACACCTGATCTACCTCCACAGTGTAGACTTGACCGACTTCTGAGCACATCTTCTATCTGCAACATTCACCCTGGCTGGATAGGTCTTAATCTTCTTTCAGGCTATCCAAAGTATTTCAATTCACATAGTTCTACCTTTTCTTAGACACGAACCAGAATTCATGCTGCAGTAATTTTTCTTTGTAAATTTCAAGGCTAACTCTTTTAGTAGGACGAATGATTAGAGAAATCTGTAGCAGTATATATTTTAACACATCTGGTAACATATCAAGATGCACCTCTTTAACTGCAAATACCCTAATGTGTAGCTGTAGTAAATCAAGCTGTAGGTTCAGTTATCCAGGTCTTATCTCTAGCAACGACCAAAAACAGATGTGTGGAGGAAGAGTCTTAGAAGCAGGGTAAGTAGAAGGCAGTCCTTTCACCAGCATAGTTACAATGACTTTGGCAAGAGCTAACCTAGGGATATCCTGAGTAGGAAGCAGCAGTTGGAATGATGTCTTCTGTTGCAAACCACTCTTCCTTACCCTGTCTTTGAGCTTTTTGTACATATAGACTTTGTCAGGGGTTGCATGAAACACTCGTTCACTTGTTAATTTTAAGTCTGGTATCTCGTAATTGCATTGGGTGCCCTAGGGTTTTTTTGGGTGATGAGGAATAGTGAATATTCATTCCCTGTTTATCTAGTCTCACCACCCAAGACACTGTTCCTCACCTCCTCCCTGTCATCTCTCTTGCAGAATTGTTATCATCTCTTTAGTTTCTGTTGTGACAGGTACTCTGTGCTCAGGCGCTATCCAAGGAGTGCAGGGCACGTGTAGTCTGGGGAGGGTGTGAATGTCCTGTTCTCTCAGTTGTGCTGAGCAGGGAACCTGATGGAGCTGAAGCTCCCCTCCAGCCTTTCTGTGCAAACCTGATCTCAGAGTAGGTAGGAGTGACTTTGTCAAGAAGCTGCCAGATCAGCCACCTAGATCTGAGAATCCCTCCTAGATGCCACACTAAACACAGCCTCATTTTACCTTTTCTCTTTTGCCACTTCCAAAATGGAACAACCATCTCCAAACAGTCCATCTCACATGACAGAGAGCCGTAGAAGTAGCATAGCAATGTGTCTCCTTTTGTACCATGCAGGTCCTACCTTGAAGACAAGAATATTTTATTTCGTTTCATTTCATTTCATTTCATTTCATTTCATTTCATTTCATTTCAATTTTTGCTGCCTTCAAGCTGCGTTTATGAAGATCATAGTTTACTTCCATGGCCTGGACAGAACAAATCGCTCTGGATAATGCTGCAGCAGTACAGTCTGCTGTTAAGTAGTGGATCAGACCTGCACTTCTCAGAAGCCCAGAGCACAGTGTTTGGGCCACAGTTAAAGGAAATTTAAGCAGTTTGTACTCTGACTCTCCTGAACTGCTCTGGGGAGTGCAGTGGTCGCATATAACTTCCCAGGGTGCAGCATGCAGCGCTATTCCATTTTTCCGTAAAATACTGCGTGCCACAATTCCACTAAACCAAGTCTTCCCTTCATACACCTCTGCAGCAGTACTGGAAACAGTAGCAACTCTTTTTGTGACAATGGGGGAGCTAAGGAAATCTTCTCTCAGACAGAGCCCATGCTTTAGTGTCCATTCATGTTGTTCTGGCTCATCTACTTTGGGAAATAAAAAAAAAAGATGGGGAAAAGTTCTTAATCCTCCAGCACATACACATTATAAACTCATGACTATACCAATGCAGTAAGAATATCACCCTCCCCAGTAACCACTCTGTCATCAAACAGCTGGTAATGACAGAAAGACAAAAATACTGCCCAAATCCCACCCATGCAGCAAGAGTCATTGTTCCCAACTGTATGGCTTCATAAGGGCCTTGAGACTGTTAGCATGTAATTGAAGTAACTATGCATTGAATGCAACAGGAAACAGATGTCTAAACTTCTTTTGAGGTAATTACAAATAGCATTTTCCAAAGCCTCCAAATGCCACTCCCAAAAGTACCAAAACCTAGTACTTCAAAGTTTCACTCAGCTTAATTAACAGATTCAATAAGGTTCAATTTGTGGAGAAAAAGGTCAGATTAAGGGTTATAAAGATGCAATTAATCAATAGTTTCAATTATGTAATTTTCTAAGTTTTAAGTATATTTTTATGAAATTAATTTATAGCCAGCTCTCCACAATTCAGTAGTTTCTGGTATGTGTTATTTGCAAATCCTAAAGTGGTGGCAACCATGCAACATTAATTTACAGCATTCAGCAAAAGTGGGAACTAATACAATATAAAGTCAGACCCACATTCATAAGGAAAATACATTGCTCTTTGGACACTGAAACCTTTCACTTCCATGTCTAATTGTTTGGTGAGTTGAAAATAAGGATAAAGAGATTATTCTCCATCCTTTTGCTGCAGAAACTCAGCCTTTACTTCATGGGAAGACATATTTAACGTTGTATTTTCCAAAATAATACTAAAAGAAATTGAATTAATTTTTACTTTTTTTGGGCAAGGCCTTAACAATAATCTGCTCAAAGTCTCGCAGGCTTAAAGGACTTCTTGTCTAGGTCTAATGGCAGCAGTATTAACAAGTGTGAGTCAACCCAGAAAATGGTAATTTCCTGTCAAGAGTCCTCCAACAAATGTCGCTTTTATATCTGGCAAAGATCACTAGGCCCCAGTGTTTTGAGTTCAGCTTAAGCACTCTTCATTAAACCGGATGTAGAGTGTGAAAGGTGATTCAGGCAGCATGGGCAGGCATCCGCCCAGATGGCTCTGCTTTGGACACTCCAACAAGGCTGAATAGATGCTTCATTGGGTGAGTTAATAGTCAGGCAGGGGCCAATGAGTACTTTAAAAATATTGTCTTTCAATAGTCTCTTCACTGTAGGGAAAAAGAAGCCACTGAGTCATTTGCGATTAGCTGACCTAGCATTACAAAACTTTCCATCTTGCATTCAGTCATAACAGAATTTATTGTAAAATACTGGATATTTAGAGTCCATGTTATTTTCAAGCCATTACTCTTTTTACATTCATGACACATTCATAAACACAGCTGCATCGGGTGCGCTTGATGAAAAGCAGCACACTGTATCCTGTCCCCTCATGCACAGCCATTCCTCTGCCTTCTCAGTAAACCTAAGCATGGCCTCTGGGCTGCACATTGAAAGGAGGAAGAACTTTCTTTTCCCAGTGCATCCTGAAGTTTATTCTTCAAGATTTCATTCGCTCAATGGCACAAGTTTTGTGGTTCCCAACAACCAAAAAGACAATGTGGCTTCCTCACATACTGCTCTGTACAACAAGGAGACCCACGACAATATTCCCAGAATTCATTCTCTTCTTCTTGATGATAGGTGAAGGTTTTTGCAATCTACACGTTTTCAAAGAGCAAATTATCCTGGCTGAAGACTGGGATTTCTCTTGGCATTTGAAAGGGATATGAAAGCAAGTAATTCCCCTGTTAGAAGTCACAACCTTCATTGCAAAACCTCAAAGGAAAATTGCACTGAGTCAGGATGGCAAAGACTTCTGTTATGGTTAATAATAAAATAGATCAATTATCTCACTGGGAAGAAGACAGAGAGAATCACTGGTGTATTATGGCAGAAGTCTAGGGTAACCCTGTTGTAAGTACACTGTTGTTTAGTACAAGAATCTACAGTGATTTCAAGTATAGATCAATGGGTAATAAAGGCAAAGACCACCATAACTGGTATCAAGTACAACGCTACTGAAGACAAAAAAGCAAGTTTTTAGCTTGGGCCTTCAAAGCTTAAATTTCATTGTTGCTGATCATTGGAAGTTCTCATCTTCAATAAAAGCTTTTGGAAGGCCACCAAGATCTGAAAACTTGATTCTCCTTTAAAGGAATATAAGGCTTTTTGCACTCAGTATGTAAGTTGAGTTGAACACGTTTGCTCTGCTGAACTTTCCTACGAAAAAAACTTTCTCTGGGGTGAAAATGGAAATTTAGAGTTGTATAGACCTGTTTTCAGTGTTGCCAGGACAGCTTATTCTGGCTGCTGGATTAGCAGAACAGTATTGAAATGTCAGTGTTCCAGGGTGGTGCTGCAATTGAACACCCCATTTCAGCAGCTGTGATGGCACAGGTGGATTCAGCCTGTGCAGCGATGGGAAGTACAGGCTAGATAACACCTTTGATGTTCTCCCTCTCATCTGCCTACTGGCCTGTCTCCCCAGGACACACAGGGATGTGTTAAATCACTAACTACAGTACGTTGGTCAAAAAGTCTTCTTTTTCTCCTCTCTAGTAAAGAGTGGCCAGCATATGGCTCTGAGCTGCCTGAGGCTGGTGAACTGTTCAAATGCTTTTGCCAAAGGCTGGGCTGCCTTCCTGGCTGTGGTCTGAAGGGAAACAGCACAAACCCTCAAGGAGAGGCTCCTGCAATTGACTTGGGCTTATGTAACAGTTGCTTATGCAACTGATTAACCCCGGGCCCACCCACAGCAGAGTAATGTGATGAGACCCCCTGGGAATCTCTGCTACCTCCCTCCTAGGAGCACCTACTCCAGCTGTTCTCTCCATAAGCCTCCAAAATATGAAGAAGGGGTTTTGCAGACATAGAAAGCTTTGGCATGCAGCTTGCAAGGTTGTAAGCATTAGAAGTGATAGTCCTACTTTGGTGACAGCTTTCTAGTCAAAGAAATACCACAGTGTCAAACAACCCAAGATATGGAAATTTTAAACGTGACACTTTTTGCAGAAAAGGTATAAAGATGTAAAATGTAGAAGCTCTGAAGATATATGGCTGGCCAAGAGTAACAGGGATCCTCACCATCTCTGTGATGCACATGGATAACAGCGACAAGACAGGGAGAGCCATTGCTCAGATATGGCACACACATGATCTGCTCCTGCAGGATGGGCAATAAGATAAATACGTGCTGAGCAAGACCTCATAAGCACAGTTTACTTTCTCTTGCTAAGCAGCCGGTGGCTATAGAGGGGAAAAGGCTGTTCTGTTTTCCTTCCTATCTTGTCTTTCCTTAGTGGAAGCCATTTGTCAAACTTTGATTTCTAGTTTCCAAGCATCACTGTGAACAACTGGGGATTAGAAGAATGCTTCTCCTGCCTGCCTCTTTCCATAAGTTCTCCAGTTAGCTGCTGGCTCCGGGGTCAGAACACACCATTTTCCTGCAGAAACTGTCAGGGTGTCTTGTGAACACTTCAAAGGGAAGGCACCTTCCCAGAAATAAAGATTCTTTTGCTTCGCTCCCTCAAAACTCACTTGAGTGAGGAAAAGTGGGGACATTTGATTTTCTGATTTTTAGTAAATAGCAAGCTTCTGAGTAAAAGTGGGAGAAAAAAAATTAAATTAATTTAATCTATTTTTCTCCTCCCAGACACCTAGACCTGGAACTTTTATAAATAAATTCAATATTTAAAATAGGTGACTATTTTGCAGAACTTTCCTTGAAACTTTGGTTTACAGCAGACAGTGGTTATGTGATATTTCACCTTCAATATGATACCTTGTTGTTGGAAAGCTGCTAATTAATATGATTTTGGCCTTTTTAAACCCAGAATTGTGACACCACCAGCCCTTATTTTAAAATGAAGTATGTGGCAGATGATTCCTTGATTTTATTTTTTTTTTAATTGTAGTACTCTTTCAATGGCCCAACATCAAGAATGGAGCCCTGTTTGATGAGCAGTACTCCCAGGCTGCATCCCACACCAGTGACTCCGCGCTGGCCAGAGGTCCCAGCTGCCAACTCCTGCTACACGAGCTCCTCCATGCACACCACGAGATATGGGAATTCCAGTGACATGTACACACCCTTGACAACACGCAGGAATTCTGAGTACGAGCACATGCAACACTTTCCCGGCTTTGCCTACATCAATGGGGAGGCCACCACGGGCTGGGCTAAATGAAGATGACTGGTGTCAGCTAAGCCCACACGCTTATAAAGAGTTATAACAACTTCATGCCATGTGGGACTTTTCATGGACGCTCCTCAAGGCAGGTGAAAATGGAAAAGAACCCAGGCAGATAAATGTAGTTCCTAAGGTGGGACTGAATATTCCTGTAGCCGAAAAATACTTTTGTCTTGTTCTAGACCACTTTTGGGGCTGATCTGTGCCTTTTTTAATTCTGGGCAACCCTGTGTGCTCTCAGTTTGAGTGTGCCAAACCTCTCTTATTGACAAATGTTAATGAGTCTTACAAGAAAAAGTACTGAAACAGGACCTATTTATAATTTGAATTAAAGACAGGAAATTCACCCTCAGCAAAACTCCATTATCTGTTCTTCTTTTAAGCTCTTAATGCATTCCTCAAAAACCATTCTGCCAAGTCACACTTACTCATATCAGTTCCTCTATCTCGTTCCCTAAAAGGACATGTGTTGCTGTAGGTTTCAGTTTACACCTAACTTTGTATATTGATGCACCTTTCTGTTGATCCAGTAAGTTTGATCTTTACAAAAGAGAAGAAAAGACATGTAGCATTGAATTATACACTGCCTTAAGTTGACTATTGTTATTATTATATATGTATTCGTGTTGAGTTTGCACAATCTGGAAAAATCTAACTTCTCTGGTCAGTAATGACAAGGTAAGAAGGGACTTGGGGACTGGGAAGATTTTGGATTCAGAGCCACATATGTTAAATATGATGATATGAAGCAATTATATAAAGAAAATGAAAATGCAAACATGATTATTCGCTTAATTATCTATTGACAGGTATGAAACTGTTCTCTCAATTCCTTCAAGTGGTGATAATTCTCTATACATCTACAAAAGCAAAATTCAAAGCTGTGCCTTTGAAGTTATTCTGTACTGTGTATGTGTGGAAAAATGTATTGTATTTTGGGGACAATTTTTCTTAGACATTTTCTGTCAGATTTGTAGCTATTTGTGAGTTTTTGTTAGTTTTTATTAACATAGCTTTTTCTTCTGTATTATAAAATGCACCAAGCAATTATGGTGGACCTATTACCCTATGGGTAAGAAATAAATAAATGGAAATATGACAACAGGCATTTTAGTAATTGTTTTGTAAATAAACTCTTTGATAGCACCTAGTGTGACGACAACCATGTTTATGCCTAAAATGGACGTAAATGTTATTTGTACAGTTATGCAAGATATATGAGGGATTTTCACACCCAAATAAAAAAAGTAGAAGTAAACAGATGCCATTTAAATTTACTTAAATAGAAAAACTTTTACAAGCTGCAGACCTTCAAAAAATGTCAGATGTCATCATGTATGTTTTTATCCAAGGAAGGACTTGAGATCATGTACAATTCATGGCAAATGGGTGATGCACCTCCACTTGCCTGATGGACTGGTGATCATGACCTGCCATGGTGCCTCCAGGGACCAGATGCCTGGTGAGATGTCTGTGGGTAGAACTGACCAGTAACTCGAGGCTGGGTCTTTGGAAGGATCAGGCTGGAGGTGAACCCAAGCAGCACTCAAGGGAAGCCAGAAGAACTTCCTCTCTTTTATACAGTGAATTGTTAAACCAAAAGAAGCCTAATCCCCATTGACTGAAAGAGAGGAGAAAATTAGACTATTTTGGCATAGAAATATTTCATATCCTTCAACACCTTTGGGGACAACTCTGTTGCCCTGATTTCAAAAGCTCAGGCAGACTGTTCAGGAAAGAGGAGGGATATTGGACACAGTTTGAGACCCAGAAATAATAAAACCTTTCTGAGTGGAGAACTGCAACATCCTGGGTGTCCTGGAAGAGGGAATTCTAACAGCAGCACCACAAAGCTGCTCATCAAAAAGAGCCAAGAACATCATCAGTCAGACAGGGCTTGGAAAGTCTTTTGCAAAAAAAACCACCAAACCCTCCACAGTCTCTTTTTTTAATCCCTTTTTAAAAATTAATTTAGAAACTTGTGTTGATGCCTCAGGAATGTGAATGTGCACTTCCAATTACCTTTGAACTGCTTCCTGATGAGGGCTTTGAAATTTAAAGTAGACATTAATGGAGGGCAGTATATAGATTGGAGAAACAGAGGCCACCACCTGCATAAGAAGAGCTGTGGGGGAAAGCAGGACTTGTCCTGGGCCACTACAGCTCAGACCCCACCACAGCAGCAGAAACCACAGCAGCTTTCAGGTCACAGGGTGTGCACCAGGCCGGGGAGTGCAGCAGCTTGGGAAAGCACCATAACCTCTGTGTAGAATGTCTGGTGAGGGGCAAGAAGGTCTTAAATCATCCCAGTACAAACTGCCAAACCTCCCAAGTCAGAGTCTGCAGGCTGTTATTTAATCCTTTCTCTTGACCATGGAAATCAAAAGTTGGGGTTTCTTGCCTAGCCATGCATTTATGTGCATATAAAGTAAATATGTGACTATGCAAATGTTGCTGAAGAAACTTTTATACCATATTCCAAAATATTCAGTCTCAATTGCAGTTTCTTTTCTGTTATTTTTTTCCTATTTTCTTCCTCTTTCTGCTCTTTCCTCTCCTTTTTCTATTTTTTCTTTTCCTTTTCCCTTTTCCTTTTTTTAAAAAAGATTTTTGCTTACATTCCCTTTTTTCCTAACAACAAATACACATTTTTATAAAGACGTGATCTTTTTCATGGGATAAAACATATAACAAATGATAGATATATAGTATATATAGCAGAATAGAAACTAATGTTATATATTACAGCATAACTGACATAACACATTTAATGTTTTTAAATAGATCGAGACACACAAATATACATGTGTATGTATGCCTATAAAAATCCATTACAATTCTTCAAGATTTTTCATTACCAGGTAGAAAAAAGACTCAGCGGGGGAAGAGCAGTGAGAACTCCATTCAGTAGCATGAATCCTGTTTTTGTCAGGCTACCTCTTGCTGCTAAGGTCACTACCCTTTGACAAAAATGGCCTCTGACCTCCCCAGCCCCACAATTCTGTTGTGACTGACCCTGAAACCCATTAAATTCAGGGGCAGACATTGCTTTGGAAGGTTTAGATAAAGCTGACTAACATGGGAAGGGCTCATGGTATGCACCCATCTGAAAAGGTCTGGCAGTTCTTTGGTAGAGGATGCAATTTATTCTGTCCCTCTCTTTCACTGAAATCCTAATCCTTCATATGCTACATAAAGTGGAAACTAAAATGCGCTGATGATGAATAACAATGTGCCTTTAAAGGGCAGTAACAGTTTCCTAACCTTTATTTTTCATGTTTTATAATTTAAAAAAAAAGGCTATGTGCAATTAAAATCAGTGTTTTGCTGTGTTGCAAAGTAAATCTAAGTAAGTTTATACTTTATTTTAGAGTTACAAATCTAACAAGCAAAAGACTCTTTTCATTTGGTTTCTCTCCAAAGCTGCTTTCGTTTACAGACGGATCTGACTCAGAAGAAATGGCTGCACACTGGGTGGCTGTATTTTGTTACTCCTTGCAGTCCAGTGACGGCTGTTCTGGATTTATATCTCAGTTCTTGTGGCAAGAAACTCCTAAGGGGGAAGTTCAGGTTCTGGTTTGTGTCTGCATTTTAAGCAGTGCAGACATGCACCGTCACATCTGACCACCGCTGGGCCCTGTCCCCTCTGCAGGTGCAACCTCCCTGGCCTTTTCCACTATGGAACTGGTCATTTGTGAGATGAAAGGTTTCCCTTTCTCACGGAAAGATTTCTGTTCCTCACGGACTCCCGAATTGAACGAATAGATATTTCAAGCAGTCCGGCCACAGCTCCATATGAACATGTTTGGGGTGGGTTTTTTGTTAACTTCAATATACATAATTTTCTGCAATCTGAACAATGAATTTCGATTATACGGCACCTTGAGTATGGAAATATTGTGTATCTGCTCGGTGTGGTTTAAACCCAAAAATTTGGATCTTGCAAAACCTTTTTAGAAACAAGGCTCAGCTTTGCCCGACTCTGCCGAGGCAGCCCACCTTCCCCTCCTGCCATCTCCTGAACAAATCGGAGAATTTTCGTGTACCACCATTGCTCTGGTTGGTTAGACTTAAGAAAAAACGGGGTTGTTTTTGCTGCCAGACGCCGTGGCGAAGCCCCGCTTCAGGGAACACAAGCAGACTTCGCCCGCGGTCGGAGCCCAGTGACCTAAAAGCTTTAAAAAAACGGCCAGCCCTGCTTGTGGCAGCCCTTCGCCTTAAGACAGACACGGTGTGCGCAGGGCAGGTCGCAGACTGCACGCAATCGGGCAAGCCCAAGGACGAGGGAGGAATGTGCCGGGCAGTGCCCCGTGCCGCCCAGAGTCCCGAGAACGCGCTACCGCTGCTCTTCCCGGCGGGAGCCCGCGGCGCCGGGGGCATGGACTACAGCACCCATCGTGCCCCGCGGCAGCGGTCGGCGCGCCGCGCCCTTCGGCATGCTGGGAGATGGAGTCCTCTCTCTGCACCAGCCGGCCGGAGGGACGGCAGCCAATAGGAGGGCTCGGGGTGCGCGCCGCCGGCCCCTCACCCAATGGCGGGCGGACCCTGCCTGCCAGTCCGGGCGGCTTCCGCGGGGAGCATCGGGCGCGTCACGGCGCGGGGCGCGGCCGGACGGGACGGTCGGGCATGGAGCCGGGCGCGGAGCCGGGCCCGGAGCTGGACGCGGTGCTGGAGGATGTGCTGGAGGCCGTGGAGGGGCGCGGCGGCGCCGAGGCGGTGGAGCGCGTCCTGGCGCGGTACAACGAGGAGGTAACGGGTCCCATCCCCCTCCCTTCTGCGCCGCCCCGCCCTGCCGCCGTCGGCAGCGCCGCCAGCGTCGTCCTCGTCCCCCCGGGGCTGGGCTCTGCAGCGGGTCCCCAGCGCTCACCGCTTCACCACCATGCCCCCTGTCCCCCAGAGTCTCCGCTCGGCGCGGCCTCCCGGCCTCCGCCCTTCCCGTGCGCTCCCCGCCCGCGGGCGGTGCAGGGCGCCGGGGCGGAGAGCCGGGGCAGTGTCTGGAGGAAGGCAGACTTCCGAGGGAGCACAAAGCCCATTGCCAGCCTCGGCCCCCGGCACTTCGGTCTTGCGTTCTACGCGCCCAGTGGGTAGTGTGGGTTATCGGTGATCGGGCTGTAAAAGGAGCTATTTGATAGCGTACGTTTGCCTCACAAGTCTTTTCACCTATGTATAGCACTGTGCAGGGGATGGGCAGAAGAATACTGAAGTCTCTTGGCACCTGCCCACCTGCCTGAGGTGCTGCGCTTTGCGGGCAGCCCTTTGTCACGGGGAATAAAGAGGGCTTTCCATCACCTGGGCAGTGACGGTGTCAGTGTGCAGGGGCACGGGGTGTGTGTGAAACGGGCTGACAGACCTCGCTTCATTTTTCCGTGTTTCTGGCCAAGCAAAGGGTTAAAGGAAGACAGCTTAGAGAAGGTTGAGCTTTTAATGCTGGTAGGTGTGAAAAAGTAGTAAGGGTCTACTGCTGTTGCAGTCTGATATGGGTATGTTCAGTGAAGAAGCGAAAAGATTTCCTGCTGATGTAGAAAGGTGAAAATCAGAGTGACAATAGATGTTGGGTGGATTTTATATTCCCCTCCTCCCTTCTGACAGGGGCATTTTGAAACTTAGACTGTAGTAGAGCAGTACAGTCCATTCTGAAAGATTACATCTCAACCCATCAGGTGTCTGCCCTTTGTATAGGTGCTTGTGTGACTGGTACACAAGTCTCTAAAGCTGGTACTGCCTCAGAGGTTGGCTTTGGCTGTAATTTAAATGCAGTGGTGTTGAACTAATTATTGACTGAAATTGGAGAATGTGTTACCGGAGTGAACATTCAGATCTTTAGCTAAAGTTTCATCGCTTTGTAATTAGAGGAGAAGCCAAATCAATGTGGATATGATGTGGGTATTCTTTAGCCTCCAAGAGGTGTCTTGAAATTTGCTTTCTTAAGTGTAATATGCTTTATGTCTAACTAGGACAGTAGCTGATCTCTTCAGTCAGACTTGGGGTTGTAGAAGAAACTTGATTAACAGTCTTGACACAGGCTGCCTTTGTGCACGTGGAAGTCAAAGGTAGAGCTTGATGCAGCTGCAGGGCACTTCCCCTGAAGGATTGGTAAATCAGGAGTTCGTGAGACACATCTGTTTTAATTTGCTGACCTCTGAGATACAGAGGAAGGATTCTGATTGAAGGAACCTTTTGTCTTCATCCTTACTCTTCAAAATGACCCCATGTTAATTGTGTTCTGTCAAAAAGCATGCACAAGCATAATTTCTTAATTTTGCTGTACTAGGTTTTATGTCTTCTCAGCAGCTTTCCCAGATGAATTATTTAAGCTTGAGTTAAGTTCTCAAGGACGGAGTGAGAGCTCGTGCAGCTTCTGTTCCAACATTTCAAGTATTTGCATGAAGTCTTGGTGTTAAATGTGCAGCTAAATACTTCTTTTGGAGTGGGATGATAGACTTTATTGCTATCTCAGTATGACATTGCACTTTCTGTGTTTCTTGTTCGAACTTTTTAATCGTATTTCCTCCATCTCTTTTTTTCTACACTTTGTTACTGATACTTTGTCTATGGGCCAGCAAAGGCTGGGCAGAGTACTCCAGGTTCCAGAGCTTTAGGTTTCCTTAGTCTTTTTTCCAAATAACAAATACGTTTTAATTGAAAAGAAAGGATGGATCAAGTGTAGTTCCAAGGTGCAGGTGCCTATAGAATAATCATAATAAGAGAAATTAATAGGTCTGTTGGTGCTTCTCTGTGCTGTCCCATTTGCAGTGATTATTCCAAATCTCTGTTTCTCTACTGCTTAGGCTTGTTCTCACTGCATTGCTTTTGTCAGTTTGCAAAAATGCTCATTTGCAAACATGCAGGTTGCATTCTCTTGGCTAATTGCTCATCATTTCATGCTCACCTGCTTTTGATTTGCATGTTGCTGAACTCCTGTGATCCACTTGGGAGCCCTGTAAGAGAGAGCAAGGGGATTATGCACCTACTGTTGAGAGGGGGAGGGAATGATTTTTCCTACCATCCTCAAGGTTCTCACTGATGTTGTTAACCTTTGGTGGTTGGGTAGATGTCCAAGGCCTTTCTGTGTAATTGTGAGCTTGGGTCATGAAAGGTAAGAAGGCCCATGAATGTGCTACAGAAAGTCACTTCTGTTTTCCAGTCACTCGCATGATGTAGCAAGTTGCATATTAGAAGTAGAAATTGAGATTTTTAGTTTTTTGGAAGCTGTTCATCATGTTTGATCATTTAGATTGGAAGTTTTAAAATGTTAAGAGAAGTGTCTGCTATTAGTGCTGTTTTCTTTGTCTGGCAGAATAACTTTTGCCATATGAATATTTCACTAATAGCATTCTTCAGGGTACTAACATAGAACTAGACCCAATTGCTATTTGACACCCAAATGCTATTTGAAGTGTTAGATAAAAACAAGGACTTGTTATTAGACCATGTCTGTCTTGTGTTTAACTGTAGTGGAGAAACAAATACCTTGGTAAGGTGTTTTGGAAGCTGCCAGAACACAGAAACTGGTCGTTTTTGTAGCAAGGCTTATTTGATTTGTACTACTTGTTTTCTGGGCAAGGTGATGCTGTGGTACTTCTGGTTTGGAACAGTCAGAACAGTCAAAAGCTTGTAAGCAAGATCTGCTTGGGGAGCAATCTGGGTGATGAGGTATGTGTAAAACACAAGGCAATCTCTGTCATTTTTCACCCTGTCAAGTGCCATGTGTGAGGTGGTTGACTCATGTCCCACAGATAAAAGCTTGCTCTGCACCAGTAGTAATTGTGAAACTCTTCATTGGAGTCACTTACTGAAGCTTTTGCTGTTGGGGAGGATGGGAAAAGGGTGACATGGTTGTAACCTCATTCATTATCTGAGACTGGGTTTAACCAGACCCCTGAAATTTTGAGTAGTTTTGCAGGTATTACATTCTCAGCTGTGCATGTAACAAACACAAACTCTTGTTTTCACTTACAGAATCGGGCCACTTTCAGATTTGATCCTGCAGATGAAGACAAAAGGAAGGTGAGTATAATAGGCTGTTGAACTGCATACCTCAGTGTAGAAATATAAAAGAGTAAAGGCAGTCTCTTAACTTAGCTGCCATTGTGAAATGGTACAAGCAATAAATATGAAGTTACATTTTTATTTTTGCTTCTTCAGTCCAAGAGAGATGACAACTATACATTCCTTTTTTTTTTTTTTTTCCTGAAAGCGAAATTCCCCTAGCAAAGCCCCCAGTCTTGAATGAAAGTAGTTAAAGAAAAGCCTATAAATTATTTTGCTGGCTAAGGATTTGAGATGAGATGGAGGAATAAGGGTAAAGATAGCTCTTCTGTATCTACTGAGGTTAAATTTTGCAATAGATTTTTCAATTTTCTCCTCAGCAGGTGACAACATGACAGATGTATTTCTTGTCTATGTGAGATGGTTGAAGAACACTAGGGATTAAGATGAAGGGATAAGTACAGAAGAAAGTTGTTAAGCTGTAAGGAAGACAGGGTTACAGAAGCCTATTATTCCAAAGAGGGCTGGAATCAGTGAGATGTGGTACGTGCATGTCAGGTGTCAAAGCTGGGAAATGTGAATTGAGCTGTCCAGGTATGGTAGGGCTTAACACATCCCTTGAGATCCGTCCATAACCTTGCATTCAAAGCTTGGACATGGAAATTTTTTTCCTGTTGTTATTTTAGGGTGTAATATGTAATAACAAGCCCCTTCCTTTCTCTAGTGTAATTAGGTTTGAGGTTGATTTGCATATTTATGCAGAAAAAGTTCGTTAGTGAATGAGGCTGTATGCTTCTGCAATTTCTGGAATAAACTCAAAGCTTGAAATCAGAATTGCAAGGTTCCTACAAGGATAACTTGTCTGAAATTGGACACATCGTTTCATTCCATGGTCTTATGCTAAATCTAAATATTTTGAGGTGTTATGGTTTTTTCTGGTAGAAATGGGTGGGATGATAAGTCTGTCAGTCTTTTGCATTTGCAAGCCCATCAGTTGTTTGTACTGTAATCTTCAGTTGCAATTCCTTGTTACATAGGGGACTGACTCAAAGACCTCTTAGCTTTGCTTTATCTGTGGCTTTACTCAAAGCAGACACTCAGTGATGTGTTGATGGGCTCTGTGTGTCCTTTCTGATCTGTAGAAGAACTCAGCTGGGATATGGACTTGGTGTTCTTACCTCTGTTCCCTCACCATCCCTTTTTACACTGCGAATGAGCAAATGTGTAGTCTGAAAAATTGATTGCGAGCTACAGAGCATAGGAAAGGAGAGAGCAGAGGCCAAATTGGCAAAAGCCAAATAAAGACAATGAGTTTGGAGACATGAATGTAAGTTATACAGTATACAGAATTTTTTTTTTTTTAAAGCAACCCATAAGTGACATGCTGAAAATACAACAGATAGGCCAAAACTATGGCTTGACTAGAAGCTGGGTCAGTTGGACTGAGTAAATGTTATGCAGTGATATATGACTACCAAAGCATGATGCTTTTAGGTTCTAACCTAACTAAATCAGCAGTGTGTTTGTGATACTGAATTCCAGGAGGATAGTAGGTTGTGTCCACTAGAATACAGGAAGAGAGGTAAAGCTATCAAGCTTGTCTATCTGGACATAGTCACAGGACTGTAATACATCACAGTGTGATAAAAACATGAGATTGTAATGTGAGCTGTCCTTGTATTTGTCCTGGTTGTTTGTTTAATGATGTATGTGTCTGCCTTGGCCTATCTGTGGTGAGTGTTCTCCATATAAATCAGATGGCATTTTGTGTTGTACTGTAAGATCCACTCAGATACCAGGCACATCAAGTCAATGCCAATCCTTCTTAACTTGTTACATACTAATAAAAATATTAATTTCTAGAAGCCTGTTCTCAGTTTCTGTGTGTAAACAGTATGAAAACTGCCAACCAGAAGTAAATATATTCTGGAATAGCAGCTGAATTTAAGGCAGTGGTTGTTTCTGAGGAGCTTAAGAAGCTCTTAGAAATCTAAAATATTTGTCTCAAGCAGTCAAGAAGTTGTTGACGGTGTTTTGCAGGGAAAAATTGAGTCTTCACAACTGCAACATTTCACAGCACCATGGCATGGTTGAGGCAACCAGTTGGTTCTTTAGGTCTGTTCTGGAATCCACTCCAGAAAAGTAATATCTGTTAACTTGGTCTTATCTATTAACCAGGCAGTCACGTTGGAGAGAGTTGTCAGGTGTAGTGTCTCCATCTCTGTGGCACAGCAGGCACTTCAGCTCAAGCTCACATCCCAATACAAAAAGGAAAGGGTTTTTTGGACCACTTGATCCTTATTTAATAGCTTTGCTCTCCATGATTTATACTTTGTTGGGGCCAAATACTGCTTCTGAGGTAGTAACACATTTGTGCTGTTTACAGACTTCAAATGGTAAGAAAATTACAGTACTGTTTGTGCCCTGGAAATGTCTCTCAGCACTGATTGCCTGGTTGGTCATAGCATTCCACAGCTGCAAGTTGCCACAGCACCATTTGCTGTGATATACAGCAAATGAAGTAAATCTATCCAAGATGGCAAGTAAGCCTTTTTAATTTGGATGAAGGCAGTTTGGAGTTTGCAAGACAAAGGGGAAAAAAGGGAAGCAGCAGCCAAATGTAAGAATATAACTCACAAGCCATATTCTTACTTGACATGATTGAACTCTTTCCTCTTCAGCTCCGTACTTTTCTGTTTGCTTCATCTTTTGTAGTATTTACAGCATCTGGTTTCTGCTGTATTAGGTCCAGCTTACTGTCTTGAGTCTCTTAATAGAAATCTTCAGAATTTGAAGTCAGTGTTCTTGAGTTGTTGTCCAGGTTCAATTTGAGCATGATGGATCTAAAAGTCAGTGGGAAGAAACTCACCAAAACAGTCTTTTCCCCTTTTGCATCACTGAGTGTTTTCAAGGTGTTGAAATAGCTGGTGGTAAATCATATCAAATGTATTGTGGGGATTTCCCTATGAGTTAAATTCATGATGTGGGGAGACTCTCCAAGTCTATGGACATTTACTATATTTTAACTCTGGAAGGAGTGAAGTTTGTTGATGGAGCAAGATGCTGTCATGCTGTAAATCTTAGAAGAACCTCATTCCTAATGCTGTTGATGCTGTGATGTTTCAGGGAGGTCTGAAGGTTCCTACAGCCACCAAGACATAGTTTTTCTCCTCAGTAAATTTGGGGCAAGCTTTTGAAGTCTGTTAGTGAGTGTCCTGTAAAAATATTAAAGTTAGGTTCTTCTATGGGCACATTGTGTGGTATCTTAGTATTAGTTGCTGTTGTTACTGTTCTGACTTCACCAAAACCCCTTAAGGGAATACCAGTCTGCAAAAGGTAAAAAGTACTAACTATCCTTCATTAATACTAAGCATTTGTTCTAATTCCCTCTGGTCCTGCCCATTCCCATCCAGCATTTTTCAACTTTTACTGAAGCCTCTAAGGATTCATGAAACCCATCTCTTCTTTTAACATCCTTCTTTCACTGTGGGATTACAGATAAAAGGGTTCTCCCTCTCCCTGTGTAGTGAGGTGAGCAGGGGTGGCTGTGAGTGCAGCTATGCAGGATTTCACCTTTCTGTGACTCTGAAGCAAGTGTTTAATCCACCAGTTCTGACAACGGGGATTGCTCAGTGTGCTCCTCACCTCACCTGCAGAGCTGTTGTGCTCTCACATGTTCAGACCTCCAGCTTGGAGCTGTGCCATGTCAGAGCTGGCAGGCTCCTGCCAAACAGCCAACCTCCCGCTCTCAGTGCGGGCTCAGCAATGAAGAGCTCAAAATAAAACAGGCTGAATCCTTAAGGAATGCAGGTGTACACCTTCCCTCCCCATCCACATCTGTCCACAAAGACTAGGCAAAAATTTGGCACGGCCTTCTCAGGGGAGGTTATCTAATAGTCCTGTTATTCAGCAGACTTGATGATACATGTTATGTAAATGTTGCCTTGACTTCCAGAGAAATGAAAGTTGTAACTAACATTTCAAATATTGTTGGGCTTCCTCACTACCATGAATGCTTAGCTCTGAAACCTACTAGACACTTAAGCACAGAAACTGAAGAGTTGTGCTCCCCTTTCCTTCCCCTCCCTTGCCCCAGCCTAATCGCCCTGTGAACAAAGATAGTGGAAGATAGTGGAAGAAATTATGTTGGCCCAAAGCCACACAGCAGGTCTGTGGCTGAGCAAGGGAGAAAACACAGGTCTCTTGTATCTCAGCAGAGGTCTTTTTCTACTGGGCTGTGTTGCTTCTTAGCATCAAGACTTTATGTTGTAAAGATAAGGACCAAAATAGGTTACTAGTTTATTTGTCAAAACAAGATGACAAATGGGTTTTTCTGGCCTTCCTGTTTTAACACAAAATTTAACACTATAGCATAGACAAAAGGAATGGTGTGTATTGTTCTGTGGTAATCTTAGTATTAGCAGAAAAGCTGAGAAATCTTGAATTTCAGAGAAATGAATGGATTTTACAATAAAAAAAAGTTAAAATTGGAAACTGCCTTGAGTCTGAAGAAGTCCATGAAAAACACTTCTTGTTCTGGCATGGTTGATGAAAGTCAGAATGTTATCTGGATGTTGAAAGGATAGAACCTCAAAGACAGAAATGTTAAAATCTTGTCGTCACCTAAAGGGTAGCAACAAAGCCCATGAAGCTGGAACAATCATCATACCTGTTGTGAAAGGATGAGGTACCTTCCTATCTGAATTTTCACTTGCTTTCCTTTCCAACCACATAAATGAAATGTGTGCCCCTTAGTTTATGCTGTACTAATGGCCTACAGGGTGGTAGAAGGAGCACCGCCTAAAGAAGATGAAAAGCATAATAATGTTGTTGTGGTCACATCTCTTCCTGTTTCTCTTCCCTGTGTGCATCATTTTCCTTGTACCATCAAGGCCAAAACAGAAGATGTGAAAATGTGCAGTATGGCATTTGGTTTTAGTTGTCTCCAAGGCAATTTCCTAATGAGGTGAATCTTTCCATGGATAGCTCTGCAATTAGAATCAGATACTCCAGCTTTTCCTGAGCTCCTGATGGCTCTTGGGATCAGCCAGCAGTGGTTCACTGTCACAGATGTCCTAACTGATTGCTGGTTCCTCTAAAATCACTCTTGATGTCTCTCTGGGTCTTAACTCCAGATAACTTTGTCAACAGGTAAGTTGTAAATAGGTTGCTAAATCTCAAAAAAAACCCCAGAGTTCTATTTAGTATGTAGTACAACTATTCAGAGTTAAGACTCTTTTGGTGCTGCATTTCACTAAGATTTGAAGCCAAGAGATGATTTTGTTTTTGAACTAAATTGTGTGTCATTTACTGTATGGAGGTTAGACTTCATGTCTCATAGCAAGTCAGCAGGAGGTTGGATCCCTTTGGGATCCCTCTGGCAGTACTTTGGACATTTTGCAGTGACACTTTCATAGTGGCAAGTGGGTAAAACTTATGGGGGAAAAAAAAAGTCAGAATTTGAGCAGCTTGATCTCCCTGTAATCAAATGAGTGTTCAGAATTTGGATAAATTGTTACAGACCACCTTGTAGCAGCTGTTACCAACTACAACAAATACCAAGGAAAACAGTAACTGCTAAGTCCAATTGAAAAGCACTTAATCACAGAGTAAACTAGCATTTTTCTGAAGTTCTGTGAAGTGACCATTTAGTTACATGTTTTACCTCAAAACCGAACAGACTCCACACTTCAGCTTGCAAAGCAGGGTTAATTGTATGGAAAACTCTCAGTTATAGAAAGGTTAGAAAGAAGTTGAGCTGTGACTAATTTGACTGTGGATCTGGACTGCTCATTTTTTGTTTTGGGCATTTTTAAAAACACTTCAAAGATGCCACTTTCAGAAACATCTGGTGCAGGTCTAGCATACCATGCTTAAGTCAGGGAGTTGTGCAGATCTGTGTGTGCAGCATTAGGTTAGTGGTGAAGAATTCTGAGAACTCTGTACTTGAGTATCTTTTTCCAGGCACAGTAAGTACCTACATGCCTGTACAGGTGGTCACATGTGGGGTTTATAGTGTTGCAGTGTCTCTAATATTCTGATAAAGATTTCTTATGTTGCCAATGTGATAAGAGGTGGGGTTCATTCCTTGTTTCCAAACCCTTACTGGGTTAGTCTAGTCGGGGCTGTGGAAATGCAGTCAAGATCTTGGTTGTCTGGGTGGTGCTTTTGGGTGGGCTTAACCCCAGGACAGCATACTAGAAATCATATTGTGAGTTCCCACTATTTGACTTTGTTTACAGATTTTCTTTTAACATTGTTGAAGTTAAAAGAAGTTGAAGTCTTCTGTTGTTTTCTCCCATATTCTTCTGCAGTGTCTGTTCTAGATGTGCTTTAGACTTAATGCTCGTTTTTGGTAATTTTTTTTATTTTGGCTTTAATTGTAAGCCATCACAGTAATTATATTGGCTTAGATGTCCCAGGTGGAACCTTTGTTTTGAACTTTGTGTCAGGGTCATGGGCTTCTGTGCCCCTCACCTTTTCATTGTGGTGGTGATGATGAAAAATGGAATTCCAGAGACCATTCCCCAAGAACCATTTTATACTTTACTAGCACTCCTATTCTTTTTGTAATCACTTTCTTGACACAGACTGCCTGAGATCACAGTGTGGATTTTGGGTCCTAAGTAGACTTCTTGCAGTTGGGCTCTTCCACTCAGTGGCTGCTCTGGCATCTTTGATAATTTATTCATGTTGAGGGTCAAGACGCCAAGCTGGGGAAGAGAGGAGCATGGAGGAACTGTGTCCTAGGAGGTACAGTGCAGTTTCTGTTGTATTGGGAACTTCTTTGTAGCTATACTTCTGACTCTGGTACCCATGAGTAGTAGTGTTGTCTTGTGCCTGAGGCATAAAAACCCATCGGAGTCCTCTCACATCAAGCAATCTCTTTTCTCACCTTTGCTTAATTGATTGTCCATTTCTGTTTTATAAAACGTAATACTTCTGTAATTCAGATGTTACGATTCTGACTTGCAACCTAAACTTAAAATTCTGCAGGTACTATAGATGTGACTGTTGTATTTTGACAGTTTTAAAAGGTTTCACTTCTCTGTAGCTTTGCTGTTCTTCTGGAGTTTTTAGTCCTGATACTGTAATAACTGGCAGTGGTGGGTAACAGCTGCCATTTTGGCTTAATGCTTTTGCAAATGTTGATGTATTTGGATTGTATCCATGAGGAAAGCTGCTCTGGGTGGCCTCTGGAGGCTGTTGGTAACAGTTCATATTTTGAAGTGCTAATATGGAATACCTAGATTCTCATATCAGATAAAACCTCAAAAGTTATATGGAAACTTAGCAAAGTAGTTTCTTATTGCCACCAATATTTTGAAACTAAAGCTGTTCCCTTTTTCTTTGTTGCGTTTGCCTAGAAACTGTGTGAGGGAATTCTAAACATCCTTGAAAAAGACACAAAAACTTCATGTCAAGTTGCCTGCTTGGAAGCCCTTCGGATTCTGTCCAGAGACAAGAAGGTTTTAGTACCTGTAACCACAAAGAAGAACATGCAGATCCTTATGAAGCTAGCAAAGCTGGACACTGTGGAAGATCCTCTGGAGAGAGTATCTGAATTTCCTGTGATAGTAGAAGCCTTAAAATGCCTCTGTAACATAATTTTTAATAGCTCAATTGCACAGAAGCTCAGTTTGGAACTGAATCTTGCAGCGATGCTCTGCAATCTTCTGCAGGAGTGTAAGGACCGGCCGCTGGTTGATGACATTAAATGCTTTGATTTGCGTCTCCTCTTCCTCCTGTCACTTCTGCACACAGATATTAGAGCACAGTTGCGTCAGGAGCTACAAGGGATGCAAGTTTTGACTCAGGCTTTAGAGAGTTCCTTGAGTGTAAGATGGACAGAAGAATATAAAGCAGCAGAAGATCGTGACAGGCCTCCTCTGTCTTTGCAAGAGACAGATTGTGCCATTGAGGCACTAAAGGCTCTATTTAATGTAACACTTGACAGTTGGAATGTCCACAGCAAGGTAAGGCTTAGCTGAAGTGCTTTTTTCATTTGATGTTGTCCATTCTGCAAGAACCAGCAGGTAGATACACAGGAGGCAGTTCTTCTTCCTGGTACTACTTGGGCAGAAAATCTTATCCATACATTTTCTGTGTAATGGAAGAACAGCTTGGCTTGCCTAATGCAAGTTTAAACTGTATGTTTTAGAATACAGAAATGCAAAAAAGACTATTTCATTAAAGTCTTAGATTTCCAGAAGAAAATAAATGTTCACTAATAATTAGCTGGCTAGGAAAAACTTCTTTATCTAGGTGTACCAGATGGCTGCATCTCTGGAGATTGTGGACTATGGCAACAGGGCAATAGATAGAGCTGACAGGACTCTCTAGTGTTTGTCTGCCACATGATAAGTACCTCAACCCTCATTTTTAACAAATAACTCTGATGAAAGAGTGCTACTGTTGTTAATATCTTTGTCCCATCCTCCCAACACCAGCTTTGGACTTAAACATGATCTTTTAAGATGAGATCAACTACAAGAACCAAATACATTTTCGTTGTTATTTCTTGTGAATAAGGTTTATCTTGGTTTATTTTTGTTATTATGTCAGATTTTGTTTTTCTGCAAATAAATATGCTTCCTATGTGTTGCATCCTTAAATTTATAAACAGAAATTACAAGGGTAACTTTGCTGAATAACCTGAGTCTGTGCTAAAGCAGGAGAATTATATAGGGAACCTTTATTTTTGGTCCACATCATAGTCTCTAGAACAGTGTTAGTTACTTTCCACTGGATAGGGTAAATATGCAGCATATAAAGCTGATCAAAATTCTACAGTAGTTAAAACTTGCAAATAATTGTTCTCTTTAGTGCATTGGACTAAACAGCCAACCAGACATTAATTTTAACTTTAGGGAACGTGAAACTTGAGCAAAGATGGAAGTTTATTCTTTGCTTTAATGTCTCAAGGATATGCTGAATAAGAAATCCTGAAATTTAAAATTAAGTGTTGGAGGAGTCAGAGAAGCTAATATTTGAGTTTCAAGGAAGTATAAAGAAAGGGAGGTTTCTTTCTCTTAGACCCTTATTAAAAGTATCTTTAACTTTTTCAAAGTTCTTTGTGTAGACAAGTGATTGTTCTGGAGGTAAAAAAGCATGTAACACAGTTTTATGGAAAGTTGGAAAAAGAAACTGTGTTACATGTTCTCCTCTTGAGAGGTAAGCTCTTGATACCTGGAAGTTGGTTTACTCTTAGAAAATACTGAATCTAGAGAGATGTAAAGCCCAGCTCACTGTCTTTTCCTCCTTAATATCCCTATCATGCATGATGCAGCTTTTTTTTTTTTTCTTTTTTGAGAGTTTAAAATATCTCAGGGCACAAGAAGCTTATTTGCATTTTGAGATAAAGCTTAGATAATAACACTTTATTAGAAATTTCTAAAAGCAGAGAACTTCTAAATTAAAGAATTTATTGGCGGTTGTTAGCTAAATATGTTAGGTGACATTCTGCTTGGTGAATATTGCAGTGGCATTTTTAATGGTCTGCAAGAAGAGTGAAAGGCATGTTAATGAAGTGGGTTGAAGACAGAATTTGGAGAGATTCAGCAAACAGCAGAACACATGGAAAATAAAAGGAGAGCAGAGAGGTTGCCCATGTGAGTGGAAAGCTAAACAAGGTCCATCCTAATGTGGAGAGAAGCATTTGAAACACCAGTGTTTAATGAGTGGAGATGGTTTCAAAGTAGCAAAGTCAGACAAGAGCTGCAGGTGGTACAGTTTAGATTTAGATGCTGATGCTACAAAAGATGCATTGGGTGCTTTGTGCCAGGTAAAACACTCCAGAACATACTATAGATGCCGAGCAGAGGTGCTGAAAAAGGGTGAGGACAAGGATACACAGTTATATGGTTGCAGTTACTGGTGTACTTCTGTGTGGATGCTGTCTTGTGGGAGATTGGAAGCGGGGGTTACTTGGAGAGAAGAAAAGGCAGGGCAAGTAAGGTTGCTGAGAAGTTATTAATAGAATGGAGGGAAGGTATCGAAGGAGCAGAAGCAAGGGAATTAGGGAAAGAGAGACTGGGTGGAAGAAATGAAACTTGGCAGCAAAAGGCCTAAATGAGAAGACAAATTAAATGAAGAACATGCATAATCTAAACGGATGAAGGGGTGGCCTGGTGTAAATACAAGAAGGAAGAGAGTGGTATGTTAGGAATAGTGGTATGGAATTGAGCAAACACTTGTAACTGGGTTTTCTAGTAATGAAGGCTGATTTAACTGGAAAAACCTCCCCAGTGAGGTTCACAGGGCCTGGTTCAAAGTCAGCTTATGAGACTTATGTAGCATTAAGCATTCAGTGAACACTAAGGTACAGTCCTTTTATTCATAGGGGTGGATGTTATGATCTAATAGGTATTTTCCATCTTTAACTTTTATTATTCTAGTGACCTGAAACCCTCACTTGCAATCTTCAAAATGAAAAAATATCTTCATAATTTATATTTATATAGAATGACTCTCATCAATTTCGTTACATGGCTGCCATCCTTCGACACTGCTTATTAACCATGGGCCCTACTGAAGAAAAAACTGAAGAGTTGCACAGGTTGGTAGAATTGCAGAACGAATCTATGTTAAAAGGTTTTTGTTTGATTGGTTTTCTTAAACAGAAATTACTTTGCCTAAAATCCAAAGTGGAAATCTAAGAAACAATGAACACTTAATTTATTTTGAGTTAATATTATCAACCTTTTTTTGATGAAAGCTGTTTTCCTCAAACATTGTTTAAATATACCCAGTTTTCCAAAGAGAAGGTGGCTGGCAAAATCGTTATTTTCTATCACTGATAATGAAGGTCACCTTTTTAAAATTTTATCTTTATGTTCATGTGTATCTGAGATGAAAATACATCTGGAAGTTCTAAGTGTAGTTCAAATTGAAGTGGAATGCAACTTCTGTTGTTTTGCACAGAAGCTGATGGAAACACTACATTTTATATGTAAATTTTGCAATTCTGATGGATTGGGTGAAAGTAACGAGATGATATTTTATCCCAGTAGTTCTAGGCTGCTTTATTGGAAGTACCAATAATTTTCCTTGGTAATAGTATTTTTTTAAAAGAATGAGTGAATCATACAGTTTTAGGTGTGTGGTTTGATTTTTTTCTCTCAGTCCAATACATAACAATCCAGCTGTTACGTATTGGCAGCCAGTAATTCAATCAAAATTCAGATTATTTGTGCTGAGGTGGTGCTTCTTTTAGTGTTACTGTTCTTTCTCTCTGACACCCTTATTTTTACCAAGTAGGTCAGCTCTTCACTGGGCCTGACAATACAGTAGCTTCCCGCAGCACTGAAATGTTGCTATTTTCTTCTTCAGAGATGTCTGTATATCTAACTGTAGGATCTTTTGAAGGTCTTCTATGCCAGTCTCTAGGAAGAAGGATGCAGCTTTTCACACCCAGGAATCTTGAAAGTGTTATATGACCTTGATTAAAATCTCGGAAAGCTTAGAGGTCAACAGTCTTGGGAGGTAAACACTAAAATCCTACATCAGAGCCCTTCTAATTTGGTGCAGATTAGTCTGGAATAATTTAGGGTACTGCTGCAATAGTTGCCATGACTGAAGTTAGTGCTGTGTCCTAAAGGGCAGTTAGTGTTTTCTCTTTGCTGCTGCTTATGGTGGGTGCTTTGTGCTCTCAGCCTCCTTTAAGGGAGGGACTGGCAGGAATAAAATCCCTACCACTGGGAGAATTTAACAGTTTTGGGTAAAATCAACAATTACAAAGTTACAAGAATTAGTATAAGCTGATGCTCTTCCCAAGATCTGTTCCCTTGTCCAGAAATCTGACTAGTCTGATCACCATGTTAAATATATTGCCCTGTAAAATTTAATTGTCTTGTGTTATTGCAGAAGGATGCAAATTATGCAGGTCCTTTTGGTTTTAGCTTTTGCAAACACTTGCAGCTGAGATCCAGAAAGGGCTTTACATAAAAAAGTAGACAGCTATCTTGGTTTAGGGCAAATTTGGGAGGGCAGGAAACCTCCAAAGGGGTTTCCTCCAGAATGCAAACCCAAAATGGCCCCTCTCCTCAGCCGGTCCGGAAAAAACTTCCTTGGAGAAAAGTGGAAAAAGCTATTTATTTAAGAAACAAAATCCCCACAAGCACAAAGAATGAATAATATGAAACAATAAAACCTCTCGCCGCTTCAAACAGAGATGGCAAAACTGAGAGAGTCTTTGCCGCGGGTGTAGCTCAGATCACTCAGTCTTCTATCAGTCCCAGTCCCTCCAGAGGTCCAGGCCCCAGTGGGCTGCAGGTGCCAGCCCTTGGTGCTCCTCTGGGTTTTTCAGTCTAGAGCAGATTTAAACAGTCCCAAGAAAGAGGGGAAAAAAAACAGTCCAGCAAACTTCTCAGCCTCAGGTAGCTAAAATTAACTAAAAGCACAGCAGATCTCTGCCCCACCGCTGTCCGTGCCTCAGACAAACACCGCCAGAGCGAGAATGTGGAGGAGTCAGGGAGTTTTCTCAAAACAACCTGTGTGCTGCTTCTTTCTTCTTCTTTGCTCCCAGAACCAGTTTTAAAGGTACAGAACCTAATGTACAGCACAAACAGAACAGACGATTGGGGATACAAGCATCATGAAGTCACCCCAGGACAACGGCTGTGAAGATGATGTAGTGTTGATGTGATTTCTGTTCTTCCTGTTTTCAGTCACAAGGGAGATTTTTTGTTGCAGTGCTGCCCACGTGGACCTTATGAATCAAAGCAAGGTTCTCCATAATTCTGCAAGGGGGAAGCAGGAAAGAAATGAGGGCACCCATCACTGACTTGTATCACTTCAGCTGCTCCCCCTTCTCCAGCAGACTCTGTGTAGCACTATCACTTTCTGCTATGCTGAGAAAACAACTTTGTCCCTCAGTGTAGCTAGTTAAGTTAGCTGAAGAGTAAAGAATGCAAATACAGCATTGTGGCTTCTGGTATTGGATCTTGATTTACGTGCTACAAGAGCACCATGCAGGATTCGACTGCTGTGATTCAAATATGTCAGCTTTTTTGCTGAACCTGAGTTTTGTCTTTGAGTGCTAGAAGGATGCCATAAAAGCTAAATAATTGAATACAATTTTCCACCAAGACTGTTCATCCTAAGGCAACGCTGGAATAGAAAAGCTATACTCAGAAGTAAGGCCCCTACAAATCCTCAAAGGGATTGGGGCCTGCATCAGAGGGCCCCACTTCAGTCCGCTGATCTATTTGGACAAGCAAAATTTAATTCCTGGTAGGAGCTGCACTAACAAATGAGTTAACTGTTAGTAGTCTGTAGCTAAAAAAGAGAGGCTGTGTCATCATTTAGGCAGTTCAGCATGCTGGACTCTGACCATGCAGTCTTAAGATTGCTAGAGATGTGGTGTGAGTCGGAGAGCAGAGCACAACTTCCAGCTCTGCTTTCCTCCTGGAGCCAGTCAGTAAGGCAATTATGAAAACTGTAAAAAATAAAATCAAGTATAAACAGTGGTGAATGCAGTTATGAAGCATCAGGGAGATATAAATATAGTTCTTAAGACTGCTGATCACTTGCACTTCCCTAAGTTTGTGAATATGCAGAACCCAAAATGCTTCAGTGAAAGGTTTGGGCAGCCTGTTAAAGCACATCATTTGAATGTCTGTAAATTGAAGATTTATTTTAGGTGAGCACTGAGTGTTGGATACATGCCCTGAGCCATGATGTACTGATTGTCAGTGTGACTATTTCTAATAAAAATCAGAAGTTAGCCATAAAAATCTTTAACTACTTTAGTACCCAATATTGTCATTGTAGTTCTGTTGCATCATTACTTAATGTTTGAATATGAGCAACTTAAAGTACCACATGTTAGAGTGAGTGTCATTTTTGCCCACTAACAAGGTTTTAATCAAGGCATTCACTGGCTTTAAATAGGCTTTTGATTCTGAATTTGCATATCAGGAGGGGGCTGGGAGTATGAGTGGGTGGATGTCATGTCCCAGTGATTAATGATCTTTAGGAAGCTGAAAAGGGGAGAGTAATATACGCAGTATTTCTACCCCCTGGAGTAGGAATGCAAACACTATTGTGCATATCTGTGCATAGTCACTGACTTCTTGGTAGCTGGAGAATTTCATACACTCCTCTGCCACAAATAAAACTGTCAGTGGAGTGACAAAGATCAGAAAGCCGGTCTTCATTTATTGAAAAGAATAGCTCAGGCACAGTGATCCAGAAAATTAATTTTGTAGGTGTTTGGGAGCTTGGTTGTTTAATAAGAAAGTGGTAAAAAGAGAACTTTTGATGAAAGGCCCAAAGCCACCAAATATTTGTTGAATTTCTTCTGTTTTGTTTCTGACTATTCCTGAATTATTGGAGAGGAATACCTTCTGTGATATAAAAGACATATCTTGCACAGGATTTAGAAACAGAACAAAGAGACCAAGCATTCCCAAAAGTAATAGTGGTCTGAATTTCAATTACTAAAAGGGCAAAAGGGAGATGGCACAGTGTGGAACAGCCACCCAGTCTGATCAAACCAGAACCAGCAAATTTGTTAGAAATCCTGCTATGGTCTGATGGCCATGGCTTGCTTTCTCTTTTGCTAATTCTTTGTTAGAATTGTATTAATAACTTAGAAGCAGAGAGCTACTTCTAAGTAGATATCATTAAAAGTCTTAAAATGAAGTTGTTTGAAAAGTTTTCTCCATTCTTGGAACACTTCACCAGTCCTTGAAACATAAATGCTCATTGGTTCATTGATAGCTTTGAGGCCTGAATAGTTTTGTGCTATTTCTAAATACATCCATTTATAAGTTTAGTTGGATATCAGTAAGTAAACAATTAGAATTCTAATTTTTGCAGGATCTGCATAATTTCTCCCAGTGTTCAGGAACAGTACAAGCCCAAGTCTGTGAAGTGAGAGCAGGGTACATAGCAAACTCAAGGCATATGTACCCTGCAAGAAACCCTTGCAAAATACGTCCCATTTTACTCCATTAAAGAGGAGGAAGGGGCGGACCTTGTGGCCTAATTGAAATCACTTAATGGCTCTTTGGAAACGCTTCTCTTTGTGTTGTAGAATGAGAACACTGCCAGTAACTGAAGGGTAGTGCTTGGTAAATAAACCTGAGTCTTTTTTAGGGTGTTGAAAGCCTTCTGTATTTCATATATAATGCAAGCTAAATAAAAGTGAAAATATTTCAGGGGACCTAAGAAATGGCCACTTTTTCCCCCTGTCACAGCAGGAGGAAATGTTGTTCATGTTGTATTTTGCCACACTAATGTTGGTAGTGTGGATGTGTGGTAAAATGTTTTAAGTTTCAAGGAGGCAAATACTCCGACTACTGCAAATCAATGTGAGAGTTCCCCCTGCTGGCCTGCAAGATCAGCTGCTGTAACTTGCTGCTGGAAGCTGTGCCTTATCCATGGGATGGGATACTGTGGGGGCTGGAAGTAATCCTGCACTGCTGTTTTTGGAACTTTCTGTCTTTCTTTTTCCTTGTTTGTTCCAAGAGCCAGCAGTCAGGCGATAATGCAGGCCACCTTCTTTAAAACCCAGAGAGGAGAAAACAAAGCATTGTTTGACTTGTAGGGCCTCTTTTGATTGCAGTTGTACAACCAGTTTATGGTGAGTGGTACTCTGTTTTTAATTCTTTCTTCCAAATGAATAATGAATTTTTAAAATCTGTTTCAGCAATGCAATCAACCTCTTAAGCAATGTTCCTGTTTCTTGCTTGGATGTTCTTATTAATCCGTCGTCCCAAGAGGAAACAGATATAAAATACAATGGTATGAATATGGGAGCTATTCAGATTTTACTGGATTTCATGGAGAAGAGGATAGACAAGGTATGGAGTGTATTGATTTTTCACAAAAGGGACCTCTTTCACTAAAGCAAAAAGTGTACATACATCAAGCTTTGTATAAACCTTTCAGCCACTACGCAGCACAAATATGGATGTCCTACTAAACTATAAAGCACCTCACAATAAAGAACAAATTCCTGTGAACGTCAAAAGCTATTTGCTTATGTGTGTCTGAGGGTGAGCATTTGGCTCTTTATGTAAAGTTCATATTTTGGCTGTCATAGAGAACTTTATTGAAGTGTTCATAGAATTTGAAAAGGAAAGTTTGCTCTTAAAATATTTTATTTGTATTTGGTTTTATTTTAGGGAAGCAGCTATAGAGAAGGTCTGACTCCAGTTCTCAGTTTATTAACTGAATGCTGCCGAACTCACAGGAATATCAGGAAGT
Source organism: Hylia prasina (assembly GCA_013397195.1). Taxonomy (NCBI): domain Eukaryota; kingdom Metazoa; phylum Chordata; class Aves; order Passeriformes; family Sylviidae; genus Hylia; species Hylia prasina. Next base: position 132,491 of record VYXD01014879.1, on the reverse strand, counting down.
TTATCAAAGCTCAGGTAAGTAAAATATTCACTGAAATTTGAATGTGAAGCTAATGAACTCTGAGGTTTGTACATCAGTGCAAGACAGTGCTGTAGAAATAATTTTTCAGTCATGTAAATCAATAAATATTATGGCCTGAGTTCTAGGATACATTCTGTAGAGCTATTAAATAATAACATCAGGGATACTGTAAAGCTGTGTTAATGTGAGTCACCATGGATCGTGTGAGATGGATAAAAAACTCAGGCCTGTTCCCTTACACTCAGCAAATAAGAAACATTTCAGTGCAGTTAATTAAACTTTGCAGAGCTGTGTGGTGGCCAGTGAGATTATAGGTGTTGTGATGGGTTCTGCTTGAGGTTTAGTTTTACCTCAGCAGGAGGGGATTGTTGGGATTAAGACTTGTGTATCAGCAGTCCTGTTAGAGTAAAAGTGTCCCTGGACAGAGGCACACTTCATCACTTTGTCTTTTAAAAGTGTTCTTTATTACAGTATGGACTGTGGCTTTTAAGAGGGAAAAAGATTTCTGTGCTGTGATTAAAGAACTAAAGGATCTGTGTAGCTTGGTGGTTGAATATAGTGTTTTCTGTTAGTTTTGCTGCTTTTCTTGAGGTCATGTGGAAAGAAGTTAAAAGATGAGCAAGAGAAAGAAATTGCTCCTCTGGTTTCTGTTGTCTCCTCCTAAGCTGCAGCGACTTTTGAGTTGCATCCTAGATTCTGCTCCCAGATCAAAGCTGTGCCTGAATTCATAAATGGCATTTAAAATGAAAACAGCATATATTTTCTGCCTCTTCCATCTATACCAGAAAAGTGTTTTTGAGGAATTTAAGAAACTTGTTTGTTTTTGTTCACAGCAGATAGCTTTTAGGATGCTTTGCTCATCTGTTAACTTAAAAAAAAAAAAAAAAAAA
>VYXD01014879.1:117633-131559 GCA_013397195.1 Hylia prasina | reverse complement strand
AAAAAAAAAAAAAAAGGTTGCAGAGCCAAGTGTTCAGAAGCTAGAAAATGAAGTTGTCTGCGTGTTTTTACGACATCTGGGCATCTCAATGTCAGGATATAATTGCATGCTGACTCCTGCCACAGGACCACTGCCTCATATAGTGCAGAGAATGGATGGATGTTGCTAACTGCATGACTGGATGTTTAATATTTTGAATTACCCTCATTGTTAAGTGCTGGCCTTGGGCTTTATTTATTGTGTGCTATTCAAATTGTGATCTGAAGACAGGAAGATTGATTTCCTCATGGACTGTCCTATGGCACTCATCACTGTATTAGTATTAGAGTAGTCTAAAAACATTAATTCATTCTTACAACACGCTGGGAAATGGCAGTCATGGTACTATCCCCATTGGGGGGAGTAAGCAGGGACAAAGTAAAATGCTTTGCTAATTGTTTGAATACTTGGTTTGAAAAAGACAGGGTCTGTTTTATCCAAAGCAGTCAATACTGTAGCATTCATGTAAGGATCAGTTCCCAGTGAGTCCAATTTCAGTAGTAATTGTGCTGTAATTTTGCACAGGACATGACACTTTATGTTAGACAGCTAGACAAAGGACTTGCAATCTTTTACAATCATTAGTGATATACTTTGTTTTATTCCCTAATAAAATATTGAAGATCCTTAATTCTTATTAGAGTCCTCAGATCATTAAGTGTTTTATATTACGGTCCAGATTTGTTTGCAGATCATATCATATGTCCTTTGAATGTGAAAAAATTTACATAGATTTTGAGTCTGAAGGCATCCACACAAGGAGACATAAGATGGTTTGCCAAAAAAGCCATCATTTGTGCACTACCTGCCTTTCTTGAGGGTTGAAGTTAACAATATTAATGATCTCTAATAAGAAAATAGTGTGTTTGAGGAAATGTTAAATAGTGATTTCTCCAAAATATTTCTGAAATTTAGCTTGAGCTTTTAAAAGTGTTGTCTAGTTGAAGTATGCATTTCCTCTATACATAGACCACATTTTTGAAATTTAGTAGCAGAAACTTGTAGTAGAACTTGCAATGTACTTATTTTCCTGCTTTTTCATTAAGCACATCATTGTTCTATATAAACTACACAGCATTTTAAGAGTGCAAGTTTCCTTAAACTGGAATTTCTAATACTTTTACAAGATACATGAGCAAAACAGAAGAAACAGAGAACATGAGGTTGTGGCTGCCTGTTGACCAGCTCTCCTGGGACACCCATTTGTGCTCATAAACTCCTAATAATTGTATTTTTAAAGTCTGCATGTGAGACTGAGTATTTTCCTGCCCAAAATGACAGACCATAAAACTTAAATATATTAAGAAGCAAGAAAGCAAGAGTGACTACTAATGCATGTAGGCATAGTTGTCTGGTCTTATTGCCACCTTTGTTGTTGTTGTTGTTCTGTTAACTACATTTGTTTTTGTAAATATTGGTTTTGCAAGATATTTCCATGCATTTTATGCTATTCTCTCCTTTTGTGCTGCCAGGTACTCCCTCCATTAAGGGATGTGTCAAACCGTCCTGAAGTTGGCACAACAGTGAGGAACAAACTCGTGCGCCTCATGACACACGTTGACCTTGGAGTAAAGCAAATTGCGGCAGAATTTCTTTTTGTTCTTTGTAAAGAGAGAGGTAAAAATTACTTTTTCCTCTCCCTTTTGTATAAGGTCTTGCTGTATTTGGTATATTTGCCTCTTGCTGTAACTGTCAATTCTTGTAGCACTCTGGTGGGGTTTGTTTTGTAGCTGATTACAACTGAATAATTTTCTATATCCTCTTTGCAGTTGACAGCTTGTTGAAATACACAGGCTATGGTAATGCAGCAGGATTGCTGGCAGCCAGGGGCCTGCTCGCCGGAGGAAGAGGAGATCATTGGTACTCAGATGATGAAGATACAGACACAGAAGAATACAAATCTGCAAAGCCAAAGTATAGTATTGTTTTCAATTTCACATATTCTGTTGCATTTTGGATTCTTTTGACATAATTTTGGGGGTTTTTTACCTTTTTCAGAGAGGCCAGTTTTGGAATGATATGTGCTTATATTAACTCCTGTCTTCTGCTGATTTCATGGTCTAATTGAGAAACCAGCCTCTAATAGTGACCATCATGTAGTCAGACATGATTGCAGGGGGAAAAAGGTAATAAAAAAAGTTACTGTGAAAATGATTTAACATCTGAATAATTATTTGAAATTCAAGTGTGGAGAGAGATTTTTAAGGGATAGGAAAAAAATTTAGTAGCGAACTTAGAAAGGATGGGTTTTGTCACAGATTTTTGAGGAACTCACATGAAGTTTGCCAAGCTGCTAACTTTTGTTTGTGGGGTATATCTCTGTAATAGAGAAAGTAAAGGTGTCAAATATATCTAAAGGTTTTAGCCAGAACTTTGTTAAAAAGGGGAAAGCCGCTGGGTTTAGTTTCAGTTTTGACTGAGTTTCAGATTGCTTGGTACTAAAATCTTCCTAAAGAACCAAGTAGGGCACATATTTTAATGTGGAAGGAGCAAAATAACTTCTATAGAAGTCATGCAGCAGGAATCCAGTATATTTGTCTGAAGAATTCAGTGACCAAGTAGAAGCTCTGTTGATTTTTATCAGTTGTAATTGATTGGGTGTTAGAGGTTTTAGTTTGTCATGTCACATCTAAGATTTGATGCCATTTTAAAGATGTTCTGAAATTGTTGATTTTTGTGGAGATCTGAAGAGTTAACATTATTTTTCTGTTTTATTCTGTTTACCTTGAATTACACAGACATGGTTAGGTATATGGTGGGTGCTTGTGGTTTATTGCAAGATTCTCACTAAGCTACATGAACAAAGGACAGGATTGAATATATGAGATTTAGGAGTTATGTTGCTTCTATGCTAAGAAATTAACTCTCAACTAGGAGATTTCTTTTTATTTCTGCACTTTAAGAATTTTTTTCTTGCTGTTTCCTCTCTGCTCTTCTTTCAAAAGCCTGACATTCAATTTATATGCATATAAGTAAAACTATAGCATACATTTAGTTAAAAGCTAACACTTAAATGAAACATTCAAGATAACTGTCAGTTGATTTATGCATCTGGTTTTCTGTATTGCTGTTAAATGTTTGTAATTAAAATGTTTGAAAGGATAATGTGTCCTGAAAGTTTTCTTTAAAACTACTTCTCTGCTTTTCTTACCATTTATTTATCACTGTTCGCTTGTATTGACAGTGAAAATAAAGCTGGCTTTGTAAATGCTCAAAGTAAAGTAATTTAATCTGGTTTCAGAAAAAAATCATCATCATGGGATGGCAACAGTTAACTAATTTAATGGAAAACTGAAACTGTCTATATTTTTAAAATTAAGCCTGTACAGAATTAATTTCAGGCATGTATCTGTCATCCAGTTCCCTATTTATGTCATTTAGTACTAATGACATTGTCACTGTTACCATCATCATTCCCCTGGTTTCAAACTGTTCCTCTCTGGGTTCCAACAACAAGAACTACCAGCCTGTGCATTTTTGAGCACTGACAAGACAATAATACAATGAATCAACACGAAGATACGGTCACGATTCATGAGAAAATACGGTATAAATATGAACCTTGTCTATTTATAACAAAACCTTTCGTGTGCAATTCAGACAGTTTTAGTCTTGATGGTTTCTGGGAGTTCTTCCTGTTGCCTGCTGTTAAGAAGATAGAAAATGTACCTATTCTTGCAGAAATGTATAAACGGTGTTGTTTTTTCACCTCCAGCATTAACCTTATCACTGGACACTTAGAAGAACCAATGCCCAATCCAATGGATGAAATGACAGAAGAACAAAAAGAATATGAAGCTATGAAGCTTGTCAACATGTTTGATAAACTTTCCAGGTATTGTATTATAGCTGCTTTTGAGAAGCAGCTTGTATCCTGGCTCTTTACTAAGGTCTAGTGCTTCAAAATAGTGCTAGAATCAACTTCTTTGTAGGATTAGGACCACTTGAAATGCAGAGAAAAAGGTTTAGCACTTCAAAGAAGAGAGTGATATGTTGCAGGACTTCAGAGGAAACCTCTTTTGGAGAGGATTGGACAGAATTGGGAAGATCTGGTGGTGAGGTGACCTGCCTCCTGATTAGATAGGCTGATGGTAATGAAGAGAGTTTCTTCTTTTAAAGAATGGGACACAATCCAGGCCCAAGGCAAGCGTGCTTATTTTCCCCAAGTTAATGAGCAGTATCTCATTGTAACTACTTATGCCTGCTGCTTATGTGAAGAACAGATACAGTGTAAAAATAATTGTTGTCAGAAACAATACATTGTATAATGGAGCAATTAAAAGGGAATTTACAGTTAAGTGTGGACTGGATTACAAATCAACCTTTGTAATTTGTTTTATGTGATGAAGGTAATGCCATGATAGAAATGGGTACTTAGTGTGACATAATGGTGTTACGGTATTGATACAGAGAGTTGATCTTCAGTTCATAACTTTCTATGTACAAAAGAACATAGACCTGTGCTGTTATCTCTAGTTTTATCTCTTTGGCTCAATATACCTAGAATTTATTGGCTGGGGGGTGTCTTTCCCCATACTTCTAGTCATATTGGAGCGTTTGTTTGTAAGGTTTTTTTAATTCATAAGCAAAGTTACATTCTTGAGAAACTTATGTAATATTAATTTGCCATTGAACTGAGCTGTAGGAGGTAAATATATAAGAGCATCCATTCTTCAAACATAGAAAAATCTCAGCAGCTAGAAATGTGCTTTTTTTGTGAGAGTCTATAAATAGTCAATTAACAAGATCTATCGTGAGAAATTCATCCAAACAAGTATTTTTTACATCTCTGTTAAAGATTAGGAATATAGCAAAAGACACAGGACAATCTGGATTTTACATTAGCTGTCAAAAACTGTATTGCAGGCAGGATTGAAAGCAGGGAAGGAACTTAGAACCACTCATCCGAGACTGTCAATTAAGTAATTGAATATTTTTTCACTTTTTTTGCATGGAAAGCAAGTGCAGTATGTCATAGTTTTCTTAGAAAAAAGAAGAAAATGCAATGCACATGTAATCTTAATTGAACTACTCTGTAAAATGGAATCATTGCGATGTTAAGCTGGAGAATTAAGATGCTGAGCATCAAGGGTACCACAATAAAATGACTAAATGGTCTAAAATGCTCTTTGAAAGAAAGATTGAGGCTGCAGATACGCTGAGACTGAAGACAAGTTAGTTGCTGTCACTGCAGCAGTTATACAAAAACTCCCAATGGTTACTGTGGCACAAGAGCCCTTTCAGTTTGGAGGGTCAGAGGCACCTGCTGCAGTGCCTGCCACAGGCTGACAATAACTGAGCAGCTGCTGCCCTGTGTCACCACTTATCCTCTTGGCCAGAAGCATTGCTGTCACCTTGGGCTTTCTGTGCCCCTTACATCCACCTGCAGTTTCTTCTATAGCACTTATACTGCTTCAGGGCTGGCACTCTGTGGTAGGGCTTTTGTTTGTTTGTTTAGTATTGTGGTTACTGTGGGACATTGTTGTTGATGTCACCCCTTTGGGTGCTCTGATAACATTAATAAAATCATTTCACTGTTCTTCCTACACTTCTTGTTTTACTAAAATCTGGAGAGGAGGGAAATGCTGGCAGGAAGGAAAAAGAAAGTAAGACTTGGAATGAGGAGGCTGTGGGATATTTTTCATGAATGCAATTGAGTGCAATTGTGGGCCCTGCAGATGTTAAACAACATGGGAATTTGCCAGCCTTGCATACAAGAAGGAGTTAGTATTGTGCTGATAGTAGTGGGAGTTCCTTCATGGTTTTGGAACAGAGCACTTGTGCTGCCTCCAGCTTGAGCCCTTCAGTGCTGGGAGTTTGCAGACTTAAATCTACATGGAATACACTTCTTACCCTTGGTTTGCACCCTACTGATGCAAACCAGAGGTTGCTTGGTTGGAGTTTTTGGTTGATTCTGGGGTTTGAGTCTCCCTTTGAGGCAGAGTGCTCATGGCAGGTTTCCTGCTTCTGCTGCTCTCTCTTGTCATCATAGGAGGGGAAATGTACCGTGAACAGGTTCAGTTTGATGCAGTGCTTTGCTAATAGAGTGGAGGAAGTTGAACAGGAACAACTTCTTCTTATCTTGAGCAAGCTTATATGACTTAGTGTAACCTGAACAGGAGCTCAGAGTAAACTCGTGTGACAGCAAAACAGGTTTGCTTAGTTCACGGGTATTGTCCCAGCAGTGGAAGCTAAGCTTTGAAGAGCTGCCAGACTTTTACTGGAGAAAAGTATGGGGAAAAAAAAATAGTTGAAGGACTGACAAACTTGTCAACTTCTGTCCCTGATTGATGAGGATAATCAGGCCAGTTTGTCACTGGGGCACTCCAGATTTGGCTGAGTATCAGAGCTCAGAAGACAAATTTGCCAGGCAGTACTACTTCATTGGGAAATTATAGCCTTCATTAATAGCTGCTGAATGTTTGCACTGTACCCTTTGTAAAGGTTTACTGAAGCTATAAGTACAGAGGGACATATTTTTCCTAGTTCCATAATATGCCAGTGGATTTTTGCTTTTCAGGTTTCTCTTTATTTTCAGCATTGGCACTGAAAAATTGAAACTTTTTGAGGTCTGATGGACTAATGGATGCTTTTGATTGTTTCAGGTCATACTTCCCAAGCTTTTCTATTCTTTTAGGTTGTTGGTGTTTAGGCCTGTTCATGAGGTAATTGACCATCAACAAGGCTAAATTAAAATTAATCACCCAGTTTTGACTTCTCAAAATACCTGTAGGAAAGCTGAATATTATTGTGAACCCATTTCCCCTGTGCCAATATTTTAACATAGACTCTGATTCTACAAAATTAGTATTTTGGTCAAATTTGGCTGAGATTACTTTTTAAAATCATTAAACATATACAAGTTTTAAGTATAAATGAACATGAGAAATCTTGATTACTGCATTTCTTAGGACATGTATATACTACTTAGGCAGATCCTGGATGCCTGAACTTGGCCCTGATGTAACTCTGTGGGTTTTGTCTGCAGTAAGTGCCTTGTTGGTTCTTTGAGAACTGTTTGGTGACTGTAAATCAGTATGCTCTGCACATGATGCCCATCTTTGAGCTTTGAAAAACTCCCCAGATCTGAAAGGATTTAACTCAGCCTTCCAATTTTTTTTTGCAAAATGTCCAGTTAGCCACCCTAAGTCAGTGTCATGTGATAATTCTGTCCATATAATAGATTATGGGAGATACTTTGTGTTAATTAAAATGTCTGGAAAAAATGCTAACATTTTTTCTATTATAAATGGTAGGTAGAATTGTATATTAATTGACTAATTTAGAATGTCAGGATGCTTTTTCCAAGCCAACCTTGTATTAATAACAGGAATCCTTTTGCTGATAAAATGGTCTCCAATTACCACAGCATGGGTTTTGTTGTACATTGAACAGAAGTCAACAAAATGAGTAAGAGAACCTGTCTAAATAAGGTACCCTACTCATTAAAAACGCAAAGTTAATCATAGGATCAATGAAGAAGGCAATGCTACATCGAGGTTTTTTTTCTTCCCCTTTCTAATCACAGAACAAAATAATGTTCCCTGAAAGGATCGGAACTATTATGTGGCACTCAATTATAAGGAGGTGAATAGGTCCCCAAGATGCTGTTTTATCAAAGGGGCAGGCTGGTGTTTACATGATGGCTGTTTGATTACAGACACACCATCATTAATTCCGTGTGGCAGTGCTGCCCTGCAGCACAGACAGTAGGCAAAAGAGAGTCACCCTTCAAAACAAGGCAGTGATTTCTGAGTCGTTATCAAGCTAAATGGCAAGCAGGAAGGCAGAACTTGTATGGATATATTTGAAGGGACTCTTGGGAGATCTGCAAGTGGAAGAAGAGAATGCATTTTACCAACTGTTTAATTATGGTGTGTTTCTAAGTACACTTGAATAGAATGCTTTGTTTGCATTAGAAAAATGAGTGTTACAAGGTGCATCTGAATACGTGGAAGGTCACCTAAGAATGTTCAAACATATATAAATACATATGTTGTGTGCTTGTATAGAACTTGATGGATATGGAAGAATTTCCACTGCCATCTACTGGGCTGAGGCCAGTGATGTTCTGCCCTATGGATGTGCTATAAACATCCACTTCCTGGACAGTGACCTGTTTTCTGAGGCTCTGCCTGTCAGTTCCTGGCATTTCCCTGCCTACCTTGTCTCTCCCCGTGGACATCGAGCACATCCTCAGAGAGCCCAGGGTGTCAAAACACAGTTGAGGTCTAGATTGTGGTTAGAAACAGAATTGGCTGATCCTTGCTTCTCCTCCTTCTTCCTTTGGTGGCTTGGCATATTTCTGTCTTCAGACAGTTCAATTTTACTGGGTAGCACTTGCCTGAGGAAGGATGTGTGAAATTCAGCCTCCTAATGCAGAGAACAGCCAACCCCTACCAGCCCTCTTCCATCCTGCCTCAGGAACTTGCACAGCAGGAAGCTCAGGCAGAACAGAAAGGTACTTGATAAACATCCTTGTTATTCAGTGCAATGTGAGCTCACCCTGGCTCCTATCGTTAGCCTAGCACTAAAGTGGGATGTGAAATTGAGGCTGGAAAAGGGAAGCCTCAGAGAAAGAGCTTTGCCTTTTGTAATTGACAAATGATGAGATAGGACTTCTTGACAATATTTAAAGACCTAAGAATTGTTGAGAGGAGAGGGAGGTCCCCACATAAAGGGACGGGACTGTGGGACCTTATTTTCCTGTGTTTCTGTTTCCTTTTTCATGAACAAATTCTTTATCCTTTATTAGCCATTATAATTCATTTATTACCAAAAATAAATGGTAAATTACTAGAAAATGATGTGATTCCTTGACTTTTGGCTGCAGTATTAAGTGTTGCAACTTAAGAGTACGCCTTGGGATTTTTAAAGCAAAAACCCAGAATCCTTTCATTTTAAAGAGCAAGCAATGGTGATTTTGTGGCTATATTTTTGCATTTTAGAGGATACTTGTTTTGTATGAGGTTTAAAGTTTGAAAACCAAAAATATCTTAGATATAGTATTTTTTCTGTGTAGAAAAAAGTCTTTGCTGTTATACACAACTCCAAAGCACTCCAGCTTTGCCTTTGAGGGACCCCTGCAGCAGGCAGTGTTCTGGTTTTCTTTGGACACCAGATTTGCAGTCTTCATGTTTTGAGCCCGTTTGAATCTGATTTCAAGGACTCAGAGTGTCTTTTCCACACATCTCCAAGAGATTCTCTGAGTGCTGACACTTGGGCAGAATCTGCACACTATGGATTGCATTGCCAGAAGGGAGGGGACTCACTGGCAGTCCTGAAGTAATGGCAAGCTCCCTCCAGTCTGCTGAAAGATGGATCCTATTCTTCCACACACACTGAGGGAGAGCCTGACCTGTGCTCTTTGATCTGGTCTTGCAAACTTCTTTCCCTGACCTCAGGCTTACCACCAGACCAGGTCAGCCAAGCCACAGCAATTGTTTCTCATGTGGCATTTGTGAGTTAATCACTGTAGCATCTGATTGTCACATCTGCACATATAGCTACATTTATCTTGCTGGTCTCTTTATGAGATTTGGTTTAACTGTATCTTGAGCATACAGTGTCTGGCATATGCATGCCATGTGACTCAGATGTTGCCTTTCTTGCTGCTCCTGTGGGTGTGTCACAGTTGGATTGGTTGCCAGCTGTGTACAGGGTATTGTCCCTGTATTGTCCCTTTTTTCAGTCAAGGTAGCAGTGCAGACTAGGCAGAGAGCTGGTGAGATGCCTTTGCTTCTCCAGTGAGTGATGCAGTTTTGTTGTCTGTGGCTTGGGAGGATGGTAGATGTATGTTAACTTGACAGTTTTACTAGGCTGCCTTTCAACAAAGGGGTAAATTAACATCAAACTTCTGCTCCTTTATTTAAGGTGACTCCTGAATATTTAGAGGTATTTTCCCTTTTTTTCAGTGTAAAATCAAAATGTTGTCTTTGCCCTTACAACTTTTGACATAATCCACATACAAATGAGGTGATAAAAAGTAAGGATTAAATAAATCTTTGCTAATAGTTTTTGATTGGCTTAATCAATAATTATCTCTTAGATGAGGCTGTAGCTTGTGGAGTAGATATAATTGGATTAACTGCTGAGTGGCCTTTGGAGCTTTGGAGAGATTAAAATGGCTGTAAATCCTGTAATTAAACTGCCACAAACAAAAGCAATAGTATTAGAATCAGTCAGCTTTTTTTAAATGAATCAGCAAGTTCTTAACACACCCCTAGTAGTGGTGTAGGCAGAGTCTTAACTGAGTCTTAACTGTTCTCTTAACTGATTTATTTTCTTCAACAAGATGAATATGTATCAAATCATTGTTTTAATTGCTTGGGCATATATTAGCCAGAATGGCAGGTGAAATTTTAGGAAGAACTGGCCGTCAGAGAACTCTCAGAAGAAAAGCTAGTTTGTGTATCCAAAACAGTGAACCTGCTCCTTGTCTTGAGCCTATTAGGCACTAACTTTTCATGGTGTCTTTAATTGGCTAAGTAAGTTTGGCCTACATGAATGAAGTCTTTATCTGTCCTGCTCTTCCCCTCCCACCTATTTGGGAAGCTTTTTTGTGCCTTTTTCTTCAAAACAGAGAGCTTTAGCAGGAATAACTTCCTTTTAGAGGCTCATTATGTACCAAAGCACATACTGCATGTGACTATTATATACATGGGAACTGATATGTGTGCACATGCTAACGTGGATTCTTTTCTTCAATCTCTCACAGAGATGAGCTCATAAAGCCAATGGGAGTGCGGCCGGATGGGACAATGGCTCCTTTGGAGGAAGCTGTCAGCCAGTACCATACCAACAAGCAAGAGAGCTCAGATTCAGACTAAGGCATCACCTGCTTCACTCTCAATTCTCCTCTAATCCACTCTTCTCTTTAGAGCCTCTTTTATCCTCACATTAGCCAGCATCACTTTAACTGTTCTATTATTGGCATATTTAAATGATGGGTCCTGTGCTGTAATGTCTGAATTTTTATTATGTCTGTTTAGAGAACATGTCAGTTGATTAGTTTATGATCTTTATTAATTTAAAATAAAATGTTTCAAAAGGATAAAAAATGAAAGTGTAAAATAAAGTCCACTTTCATTTTCTAAAATCCTGTTTTCTGAACTCTGTAGGTTTTCCCATTCTTGATAATCTTTTGTATTGTCTTGCCAGTCTTCCTCTTTATATATTTGTATTAATGAAGTGTGTTTACTTAATGGCATTAGGAGCAGAGGGTGTTTAGACTTAGAAGTCTGACCTTGTGAGGCTGCTTTAGCTGGTATTGAGCAGTGATTTCAAAGCTCCCATTTTTAAAGTGCCCTGGGGTTTCTTACTGCTACAAACTTCTCCCATTAAGCTGCTGCTTAAGATTTTAACAATGTGTCAGTGAAAGACTGCTTCTAAAACTGCCTTTAAATTGGGAACAAGATGATATATGCTGTATGTCTTCCCTCCCGCCCCGGTTAAGACCACACCAATATGCTCCCTCCTCCCTTCTTTGGTTAAGTAAAAACATCCCTATTGAAAATGGTGTTCAAGTATTGCACTTAACTGTTGCCATGAATGGGAGGGGACTGGAGTGCATGTGCCAGTGTTTCACTGAATTGAGGCCTACTTTTGGAGATTAACTTCTATGCCTCACTTGAAGGGAAGTCAAACTAATCAACAAAGAAATATTTCCCCTTAGAGAGAACTTAGAAAGCAATGGGATAGAGAATGGGTGGGTGGAAAGGAGAAGAAAGTGTCACTTTCAATTCTGTACTCTTTAAAAACAAAGATTAAAGTTTTAGGCGTGCTGCACTGCCATTGTTGCCTCTTTGCCTGCTTGGTTTCTTTCTGTGTGTTTCTCCTAGCATGAATTACATGAAGAATAACCCATGCCCTAGTTTCTTAATTCTGTATTTTGTGCAGAAGCTTAAACATGCCTTTCACTGGGAACGTTTTAGAGATTGGTGATGATTCTCCAGTTTGTTTCCTATGACTTGACACTGGTTCTCTGAACTAAGGAAGCTGGAGTTCAAAGACCCTGAAAAGGGGGATTTGGTGTAAAATTGTACTGTGGTTGCTCATGTGAGGAGCTTCTACAGATTATCTTAGTCTTCCAAAAGAACTGAAAGGAAAAGAAACCATGCACTGCTGTCCTCTCAGTGGTTCAGTTCGTGTTTCCAAAGGACACTGCCCAGCCACAGCCATGTCTTACCTGGTACATATGTAATATGTAGTCATACCTCCTCTGTATGACTCCTGAAGTGGAAGGGACACCAGTTTTCCAAGAGCAAGAGATGTGCTTGGCTGCATCTAAGCTGGGCCTCAAAAATGTAATTCCGCATTTAGCATCATGCACTGACTACTCTGAGCCCAGCACAGGCAAGTATTTTGTACCCTACAGGTGCAAAGAATTTGTGATCCCTCCCCAAGGAGCAAATCTTCCCCAGCCTTGTTAATGAGGAACTGTCTTGGTGTCAGCTGGGGCTGGGGAAGGAGTTGTTTCAGTCATGAGCTTCTATAGGGCCTTCTTGCTGTAGAACATGAAGTACAGAGCATGAAAAAGAGCAAAATCTCAATTCTTGCTTTACAAGCTGTAGAATATGCTCCTACAATTAGCTGGCTAAAGAGATTAATAAAACAATAATGGCTCCAGGGACCTTTTTATGAGCAATGTAGCACAAGGCTCTTGTGCTCTGCCTTCTGTCATTTGCCACTGGGCAGCAACATTTGCAATAAATAGTTGGGTTTAGTTTATCTTGGAAAACAGATGCTTGTAGAAGGTTCTACAGACATGAGATGCTGCCTCAATTAAAAAGAAAAAAGTACCAAGCATAGGAGGTTTTGCCTGAATCCCAACTCAGGAGAGGCTTGTAGCTGGGTTGCCTTGTAGTGCTGGGTTGCACTAGTGCAGTGCCCCAGAGCAGCTCTTGTTCCAAGGGAGTAGTTTGTGAAAAGGCTGCTGCAGACCTTTTGGCAATGTAACATAGGTCCAACCTTAGCTGCACTGGCTGGAGATCTGGGAATATCTTGGGACAAAAGTCCTTCAAATCAGCAGTGCCTCTGCTTCCTTTTGTGTTGGCTGGTGTTTTCAGAGTAATGGAGCACATGGTAGGATTTCTCTTGGATGGGAGTCTGGAGAAAAGTGAGGTTAAGAAAAGGAGCTCCCTGGAATTTTTTGTGTACTGTGAAGTTTTGCTCCTGAATTTATTTTCAAAGTTGAACCTCCATAGCTGGAGGCTTGGGCAGCTTAAACTGGCAAACTGGGCAATATGGGCAAGGGTCTCTACGTGAAATGTCTCATTTTACTCCCTTCTGAGTAGAATGTCAGTAGGTTTTCTAGTGGTGACTAGAAAACCTACTGGTAAAGGTGTTGCCAGTGGGCTTTTGGGGACATGTACCTTTCACTCCCAAAAAGTCTTCTACAGTCAGTCCTAAACCCAAGACGTTGTGTTTCAGTCTTTATTTTGGCATCAACAGTCCAAGCAATGCAGTTCTTATTAAAGCTCATCAATGATTTGGAAGCTTTGCTTCTCTTTGTTTCCCATTAGAGTTATGAAACAAAAGATGATGGGAAATTGCTGAAATTGAGAATACTTTGTTCTTTTGCAAAATAATACAGATATATTTGTTTAAATGTTCATGAAAACTTCCTGGCAGGTATTCCCAAATGCTAATTGAAACGTCATGTGCCCCAAAAGTGGTTTTCAGGAAAAAGGGTCGTTTACAATCTGTTAAAAATGTTGTGAGAAAATTACCAGAACTTTAAAGAAATTTGCCAAAGAGAAAAAATGCATTAGCTTTGATGTTTTGAATGTACAACATTGCTGCATGTGTGTGTGGCCAAAGTGGATTTTTTACCCTATATCTTGAATTGTTCCAAGTACCTGAAAATCTGCAAAGGCTTAAAAAAAA
>VYXD01014879.1:94885-117600 GCA_013397195.1 Hylia prasina | reverse complement strand
AAAAAAAAAAAAAAAACACAACCCTAGGCAATAGCATATTTTTCTTACAGTTCTTCAAATTGTAACTTTCTCCTACCTGGGTGAAAAATCAGTTGTCAAAGGTGGCTTTAAGGAAGAGAACATTACAATAAAGCTGTAGCATTAGTGGGTTGCCAAGCACCCTAGTCAGAAAGAGGAAAGTAAACCCCAAAGTACACAATATCCCAAATCTCCTGAAGGAGCATTCCACAACATTGTACTTCAGCTTATTAGCACAAACCAGCTAATAAAATCCTGTGTTTTAATAAGGCTGGCTGTAAAAAGACTCTTCCACTGTTCAAACAGTTGAGAGCCAGACTTTGCTGGTCTTTGAGCAGCAAGTTAAACAGCTGCCCAGGTCAGATTCTTTTCTGCTCAAGCATGGAAAAGCAGTGATTTAGTAGAAGTACAAAGATGTGGCTCACTTTTAGACAGAAAAAAAAAGAGCATCTATTTAATCCTACAAATGAAAATCCTTCTTGCATTAACATCTTCGTTACTTGCATGGGTCTGGCCCTTATGGAAAGTGTCAGGGAACATTTCTTGTTCTCCGTGGAAAAGATACATGTCACTCTTGCGATGCAATATTTAGACCAGGAATTTTGGGGGGGAAATTGATGCCCTTTTGGCTTTTCCATGCATCCTCCAGCTGTGCCTGGAAAGCAGCTCCCTCAGCACGGAAGGAAGAGCCCGGGAGGGTGTGCTCGAAGTCCTTCCCGAGCTGTGGTGGCAGCCCGGGGGTGAGCTGGGCCCAGGAGCCCAACCTGCCGCCTGAGGGAAGCAGGGCCGGCAGGCCCAGGTGGGGATGAGGTGAGGAAAAAGGTGGTGACTGTAGTTACACTCAGTGCTTTTCAGGGCTCCTCCTCTCACCACAGCAGTGCAGATGAGTCCTGTTAATCCCCTGCTTTTCCCTGTTGCTTGGCCCTGTGGAAGGCTGTGCCTGCCTTAGGTTATTGCCCTTGGTTTGAGGCCTCAGGAACGCTGTGGGTGTTGCACGTCAGTCCCTCACGTGGGAGCTGCCCTGTGCTGCTGTGCCTTGCTGTCCTGCTTGAGAGCAAGCCCATCTTCCTCACTCTGTGTGAGTGAGGAGGAGGAGCGGGTCCTACAAGAATGGACCAAACTAACTTCTTGGGAAGGAGGTAGGAGCAGCCCTGTCTCCTCTCTATGCAGCATTGGAGCCACTTTCAATTCCACCATGAGACCACTTCGAGGGCCAGGCTGACCTGCAGCTACTCCTACCCCAGTGGCCTCTGGCCAGACTTGAGGACAACAGATGCAGTCTGTCAGGTAGGGAAAAAACCCCAAACCCCAAATCTCACCATTGCCACAAGCAGTCCTACAGCATTAGCTGACAGCACATGGGTCAGCTCAGCTCTCTGTCCTGGCTGGGAGCTAGAGGGTCCAACAGGACCAGGTAAGTTCCTCGAGCATCCCGGCGTTCTCCAGAGCAGGCGAGAGAACAGATCACTGAGCCGCTGACGTGCCTGGGAATCAATCCCTCCAACAGCATGCCAATCTCTGTGGGGTACCTAGGCAGGCTTTTAGAGGTTGGTGGGGAAGGAATTATTCAGACCACCCATCTTAGCTGGCTAAATTACTCGGGTAGTCTCTTCTAACTCCTTTTCCAGTCACGGATGAGAGAGAGGACAATTCAGAGTAAGGCTAATTTGGGTGCACTGAATGACCCTCCACATGAGCTTTGCTTTCCCTCCCTGGACTACAGAGGGAGCCTGGGGAGACCAGCTGGTTACATTTAACTGCTAAATTGGTTGCCAAAAGATGGGTGGTGAGAATTCCTTCCAGTTTCCCCTTTGCCATGGACCACACTCTTCCCACAGCAGGATGCTCGCTTGCTCTCTCCTGCAAATGTGGAAATTGCTCAGTGCAGTGGGATACAGGCCCCCAGGAGCCACCACGAGACAAAAGCTGCATCACAACCTTTGGCAGGTACTGTATAATGCTGTGTGCAGGATTTCATGGGCTTCCTGCTTAAAGAGGTTCTTTAAAGCAGCTTTGTTTTTGGGAGCCTGTTTAACAACTTGCCTTGGTATAAGCCAAGTTTTACATACGCTCTGAAATTTGAAAAACAAAGTGAAACTTCCAGCAAAAATTGTAACTAGAGAGGGACAGATAACAGAAAAGACTTCTAAGTTCACTCCAGATGTTACAAATGGAGAGGAAAGTGAAACCATTCAAAATAAACCCTGCTGAGACTGCCCCTACCTCCTTGCCTGATAAACCCATTACAAATTAAAAGAAAAGCAGCCAAGATCATCAGGCTTCAGGACATCCATTAGCTCTCTTTTACATTTTAGAGCTTGTAACACATGCTGACACTGGGTGTTAGTCCTTGTCTAATCAAAAAACCAAATTCTTCATTCTAGAAGCTTAAAATACAAGTTTCTGCCAACAAGAATTCAAATCTGAACCTAAACTACCAGGATTCTTAGGCTTCAGGATTATTTTATGCACAAGAAGTGAGTTTGCCTGGTAAATCATAGTGCTGTGGCACATCATACTTCCAAAGGCATTTGAAAAAAATATTAGTTTATTAGTGTTCTTTTTTTCATTTTTGAGAAGACACTAGTGACTGTCTGGATTCCCTCCTGTTTTCTCAGTCCCCAAATGTTCATAACATCCTGTTGGGGAGGAATAATTCCCATCCAAGTTGTAAAACACACTTATAAGTAGATGGGAAAAGCATGAACAGAGCTGTGAAGAAAACAAAACAACCTGGAACAAGATCTTAATTTGCATGCTTCTCACTGTTGTATTTTTGCCCCAATTAGCATATTTTAAAGACAAGCCTTTAAAAAAAAAAAAAATCTGCTATCTGCCTGAACTGTTCTCAAGCTTTGAACTTTTCCATCCTTTCTATTGATTATGGCCAAGTGACCCATATTTAAAAAGCATTTACAATAAAATTATAGCACTTTCTTTTGTGCTGCCGGCTTTCCCAGTGAAAAGCTAAAATGTTTTAAAATTGTCACTTTTTGACAGAGGTAATGGCTGTAATATATTTAGTCTCTTCCCCCTTGTTGTGCTTAAAATGGCTATGCTAATAAAGGGCACAGCTGTCGATACTTTATGGCCTGCTGGGGGGAAGAGGGGGAACGAAGGCAAAAAACAGATTGACTGTGTGTCAACAAATGCAGCTGGGAAAGAAAAAAAGAAGCCCCTTGAAGGCCCCTGCAACTTAAAGTCCAAGATAAATGATGTCCCTATGCTTAAAAAAAAAAAAAAAAAAAAAATGGAGGTTGGAATTCAATAAAGGGGAACTGAAAAGGAAACTGCTTAAAACTGAAAGCCTTTTCTCTGCCTCTAGACAGCTTACAAGAGAAATGAGCAAAACTGACCACAGAAAGAGGGTGAGTGGCCAAGAAAGAAAACAAAAGCCTATCCTGGAAAATATATTGCATCAAAGAATTATCTGAAGTGCACTGCGGCCGGAGCGTGTACTGTTTAATGGAGATGCAACAACTTTTACACGCTGCCACCTTTGGGGGAGCAGGCAGCTTTGTGCCAGGGAGGGAAAAGGGGAGCTGGAATTATTCACATCAAAGCAGTAAGAGCGGGACACAAGAGCAGTGGGGTGATGGTGGATGTCCTCCCCTGGGGAGCCGAGCTGGGCTGTCCCCATGGCTTGTGCTTGGCCACTGAGACTCATGGCTTGGGGCTGCTCCTGAGGCAAGGAGAGAGCAACAGCAGGGTTGAAAGGGGTGCAGGGATGGGCAGCTGGAATTAATGCAGTGAGGAAATGGCAATAGTGGGTGCAAACCTGCAAGAATCAGGTGGTTTTCTTTCCCTGGGTTGTGAGGCAGCTGGTTTGCATGGAGGCAAACTCCTAACAAAATAATAAGTGGCAGGGAGCCATTTGTTCATTGTCATTTCTTGGACAGTTATGGAAGATGAGGGCAGTTTTTCCCAGCCTAAGGCAAAGCACCTCTGTAAGTGTGGCTTGTGTTTCCCAGAGATGTCCTGAGAGCATGGCCTGGCTGTGCCAGTGGCACCAGAGCTGCTGAATCCACCTGCTGAGAATCAGGGTCCAGGCATTCCCCCTGCCTGTTCTGGGCCTGGAAAGAGGCTTCCTGGAGTATAAACCCTTGACAGCAGGTGAGGCCAGGAGAGCTGGTGAGCCTACAAATAACCTCTGTTTCTGCAGTGGGAGGACATGCAATCTGGGATGGGAAATCCTGCTCTGAGGAACTGTCTGCTCTTCTCTTTCCATTCCCCCTTCTGTCATCCTTGACTCCCACCACTTTTTTTTTTATTTCTTTTTCATTCAGGGCCTTTTTTTCTCCTGGTGTGTTGTTCCCATTGAAGAACATCTGGAGAAGGAAGCGAAATGGAAAAAAAAGAGTTATCTGTTTTCTCAGTTCCTCAGGTTTTGCATGTGTGTATGTATTCCCTTTAACCTCTGCAAATTCTTTAAAAATGGGAAGAAGGAAAAATAAGTAATTTAAGACAAAGCAAAATCAGGAAATTGAAAAAAAACCCTGAAATGAAATGGAGCAGTCATGTCAAATTTTTACTAAAGCAGCAGGACATTAAAATGGCATAGAAAGTTCTCATTTCCTCCTGTAATTGTTTGAAAGAGTTTTAAAAGGCCATAATTTTTACTATTCTTGCTAAATTTCACTCGGTAAAACTCTTGCACCATTAGAGATCAATACCTCCCAGTGATGCTATGTTTGTGGGATGACCAGTTTGGCTTTGGTTTTCTCCAGACAAGAGTGAAATTTAGTATGGCTGATGTGCAAGAGGAAAAACTGAAAGGTTGCTGTGCCCAAAGGCAGCAGAGTTAAGAGATTCTCACAACCACGACTGGGACTGACTGAGGGAAGCTAACCTCCTTGCCTGTGACAGTGACTCCTTGTGTGTCCCACTGCCTCTTGGTAGTTGACAACTGGGAAAAAATGGAGAAAAAGAGAGAAACACCTGAACTCTGAGTGTGTGATACAACTGATGTGTTCACTGGTGTGGGTCGAGGTGATTCCACAGGCAAAAGATCCCCTGCTGCTGGGCTGAAGGTGGGAACACATGAGCCCTGCCGGACTAAGAGGTCATGTTATGAGAAGTAATGCTCAAGCTGTGCAGCACATGTAGCACAACTGTAAAGTAGTTCAGCAGTATCTGAGCTGGAGCTGCTGTTGGAGAACATTCTCCACAGGAAAACATCCAACAGGGTTCTGTAAGACCTGTGGCCCTGGAGGACTCGATGTCCCATGTACCCATGATTTGGAAAATGACTTGAAGGGGCTGGAGACATTACAGAGCTGATGTGTGATGGTCAAAGCCAACAAGTTATGCAGAGGCTGCACAGTCCCTTCACAGGGAGTGTGTGAAACTGCCACTTGCCACAGGGGGATTGATCCCTCCATACAGTGCTGGAGAGACCATGGCTGTGGCCAGCTCCCTGCCCATAACCCATGGATCTGTAGAGGCCTGGAAAACCCAGGGAGATGATTTACAATCGTGCTGCTCAGCACACTCAGGGGAAGGGTGAAGGGAGGCAGTGTGGGAGCCAGAGCAGATGGATTTTTGTATCTTTTTCTTTGCAGACCAGCAGGATTTTCCAGGGAAGATGCAAGCTCAGGATAGTGGCTGTAGAGCTCACTGACTTGCTTTGTTTAATTATCATTTGCATACTGTTTAATAGGGATCTGGAGACACCAAGAACCACCAAGAGCCAGAGGTCAACAACCACCAAATATCTCTGTAGGAAGAAGGTATGTAAAACTTTCATTTATTTAATGGAGCTGGAAAATGCTCAAAATAGTATTTCATGTGCATAATTGGGCATTGAAGTGACAGACTGTGAGCTCTGGTGGGCTTTGCTGTCATCTGAAGGTCTTTGGTTGGTCAACTCACTTTTGAACCTGGGCAGCCCTGCCCGCTGCTGTCATTGGTGCTCCATGTGCTGTGTCTGGAGACCCTTAAAATGTCTGTGCTTTGGACCAGCTACTTCTAATGAAGATTTTAATGTTAAAGAAAGCCTTTCACATATGGCGTCTCCCACAGTCCTTCTAAACAAACAAACAAAAAGCCTCAGCAAGGAGCAAATGAAACTTTACCTCTTGTTTTTAATATTTATTTATAATTTCAGGTACCTTTGGATGTTGTCCTCATTTCTGGGTCTGTCAGTTTTACTGGTTAAGGTTGCCAAGATATTGTGTCTCAGCCAGAGCCTGACCCTTGGGACTGGTGTTAGTTTTCTTATTTTCAACCCACGTGGTGTGTGGGTGCCTCTGCCTCCCTCCAGGTTCTGCTGCTCTCTGCTGGTCTCCTTCCACTGCATGTGGGTTTCTCAGAGGTGTCAAGTCACCTAAAATTTAACTAAAGGAGGCAGGGACAGGGGAGGGAAGGGTTCAAGTGTGCCCTTTGCCTTTATAAAATAGGAAAAAGGGTTTAGGGTCAAGCTGGTACCTTCTTCTGTGCTATCAGCACCTGGGCACAGATTTGTAGGAAATGGGTTTTGCTTATTCTTGCGTGCAGGAGCAGAGGGTCTTTTTCGACAGTTCCTTCGGTAATTGTTTCATCCTTCTCATAACACCAGCACTGTGTGGAGGCACATGGGTGTTCCCATCCTTTCCCTGTGTGCCTTCTGGTGGTTTTAAACCTGCTGGCCAGTTTAAAATGCATCTGTCAGCACAGTGAGGGTGTCAGAGATACATCAATCCCATGTTAATGATTTTGTAACATTCCCATTTAATGAAAATCTGTGCCCTAGAAGAAAAGAGAGGTGCAAAATAAGCCCCCTCCAAAGGAAAGGCTCCAGTACACGCTCGCAGTTTGCTGGAGAACTTCCCATGCAAATATCCCAGCTCAGCCAGCCCCCAGGTCCCCATAAGACAAACATCTGCAGGAGGCCAAATGTTAACCCTTCCAACGCACCACAGCAGGTTTTCTCTGCTTCCTCCCTGCTCCTTTTCCACTCCCTTCTCTCCCACAAGCACAGTTGCTGGCTTTACCTTGCCAGATGATGTTGGGAGGTGAGTTTACAGATGCTTAGAGGACATCTGGGGGTGTGCTAGAGCTCAGGGCTGCACCTAAGGCAGGTGTCTCCTGGCTTCTTTGCTCTAGAAGGCAGGTCAGCCCACCCGGGAGACCTGTCTTGGGAGGAATCACTCATCCTCCAGGGCTTCCCATCTCTACAATGACTCCAAAGCAACCTGCAGCAGATCATAGCCTTGCTTTTCTGACAATCAAACTCCCAAGTTTAATTTTAATACTGCCTCTAACTCTGGTAGTTAGATCCCAAGGCCTGCTCCCAGCAGATGTTTTTCCAGGTGAACAAGGAGGGCTGTTCTGCCCTGCAGCAACCCCTGAGCTGCCTGGTGAGGTGTGAGATGCTGCAGTCAAGAAGCCCAGAGTGACTGTGCCACCCTTGCCCACACTGTGACCGTGGTCACCCCGTGTTTCCAGCTGGGAAGGGAGCTCCCATACACAGAACCTGAGAAAGATACACACACATAACATGCACCCATGGGTGCCCAGGTATGTTTTTAGCTCTCCTGCCAACCATTCAGAGCGAGTTACGTGATGGCTAAGAGGGATTTGGTCCAGCATTGTGTTTCTGCCACAATGCCAGGCTCTGGCAAGCTCTTCCACCCTCAGCTCGCCCTTAGCTGGGGACTGCAGCTGCAGGAGCAAAGTGTGGTGTGAGAAACTGCAGCGTGCAGCTCTGAAATACCTTCTGCTTGCAGACCGTTGTATCGCCCCAAAGGAAGTTGAGCAGATTGCCAAGGAAGGATGTCACAGTGCAGGATCCAAGAACTGTGAAAGGATTTAATCCAAACATTTGAAGGAGTCAGCCAGTTGGATCCTGAAGGAGGGACACTGGTGCAAAGCCCTTGCTGGGTCTCTGATGCTCAGAAATCTTCCTAACAATCCCTGTGTCATGAATGCTTTGGTGAGGAACTATATAAATATACCAAAAGTATGTTATGCAATAAGGTGTTTTGGGTCACATGGGAGACCTTGCAAATCTGGAATGAGGCATTTGCATATAAAAACCAAAAATTTTTTTAAAATGTAGCTTCTTTCAGCTGCAACCTAAACTTAATGCTAAGTTAAATCTCCCCAGCCCTGGGCTGATCCCTGTGGCCCCTCCAGGGTTTTCAATGCATCCAACAATGA
Source organism: Hylia prasina (assembly GCA_013397195.1). Taxonomy (NCBI): domain Eukaryota; kingdom Metazoa; phylum Chordata; class Aves; order Passeriformes; family Sylviidae; genus Hylia; species Hylia prasina. Next base: position 109,443 of record VYXD01014879.1, on the reverse strand, counting down.
AAGTGAAATCCAATCCCATCCAATTAGAGGAAAATGAATGGCTCATCTACAATAAATGGGCTCTGAATAACAATAGGCCAACAAGAGAGCAATGAACTGGAGACAGAGTACAATCTTCCTGAATGTTAATCGACAACTAACTCCACAAGCTTCTTAGAGGTGGAAAGAATTGGAAGAAAATAGATTAGGGAGGCTTTAAGAGCACATTGCCTCTTAACTGCTTAGGCCTCACATTTCTACCTAAATACAGGAATGTTTCTAATGCTGCCCTTTGCAGGATGAAGGGTGTGTGTATGTGTGATGGGGTGTTTTTTTCTCAAAGTTAAATGTTTTCAATTAATTTATAATTTGACATGGTAGGTCCTACTGTATAGCCTCCAGTATTATTTCACTGTTTCACTTATTCAGAAGACCATTTTAAAAATTGCAAAGTAAAATGGCAGAAGCTTTTCTGTAGATCTGAGGATCTGAGGAATGGGGCTGAATGAATCCAAGAGTTAGCCTGAGACTGAAAAGAAGCTGAAGGGTGAGAGGTGAAAGGGTAAGGAAAACCCTGCAGTTCAGTGGTTGAAGAGCTGTCTGTACACATAACTGCCCTGGTGCTGCTTATTGGTCCCCCCCAGACACCTTTTCACCTGTCAAGGCCTGAAATACCTGCAGAGCAGCTCAGCTGCTGCTTTCCACTGCCCTCAGCCCCAGAGTAATTTTTGTAAAGACAGAGAAGATGCCAGGTGTCCTGACCCATCACTAAGAAGCTCCCACAGCCACACAGGCTCCATATCCAAGGCAACAAGGTCTCACCTGGCTGAGTTGCGTTGCCCAATCCATTCAGCCTATTAAATCTCTAAAAAGCTTTGGGGTTTTATCCCCTCTAGAGAGGCAGCTTGCCCAGCACTGCCATCCCCTCCTGCCAGCCTTCATCCACAGGAGCCAACTCAAAGGCCACGGAGACCAGGTGAGAGCAGGCTCACCTCACTGCAGGCTGGGCACCTAGCTCAGCTATCGGCGTAGAGGGTTGATCCTCTGGGAAGCAAAGTTCTCCAGTGCTGGTGCTGCCACAAAAGACAGTGTGGAGAGGTCCATGCAGAAAACAGAATGGAGTAACTTTTAAGGTGAATGATACTTTTATCTTTTTAATTTATTATATTGGCAGGGTTTCATGTGTTGCAGTCTTTATCACAAAGGTCTTCCCAGAAGCAGCTCCTAATTTCCTGTCTTGCAGTCTAAAGAGCTGGCAAACAAGCCCATAGGAAACCAGAGTCTGTCTTTTCTCTGTGAGATGGAAACGAAGAGAGGAGCCCTATCCCCCTTTCCCTCTCCTGATCTGCTGTACAAGTAAAAGGTCATTTGTTGTATTCTTTCAGAGCAGTAAGAATTTGATAGACATACAGATAAGCGATTAAGTAACATACATGCAGAGCTAAAGGGGATTTGGAGGGAGAATTATTAATTTGTAAATTAAATTACAGTTTTATCTTGGCAGCGTTAAAATAAATTTCCAAAGACCATTGTCTGCTTGAAAAAAGAAAGAAAAGGAACTGTTAGAAGCAGTTTACACAGCTCAGATATGAGGGGTTGTGTCTGTAAATAAGACCAGTGTTGGTGCTCAGCATGTAGCACAGAAAACACATTTGCTGCAGTGTGCCGGGCATGCTCTGACCAGCACTTGAGAATAACAAAACACCCTGCTAAAGCTTAGCATAGAGAGCAAGAGATGCCAAGGGGAATTTCAAACAAATCCATTTTTTCTAAAAACTAATTTTAACTGTGGGACAGGACAAGGCAGTGGGTTTGGCCATTTTGGGACAAAATACTCTTCCTTTCCCTTTCAGCATCCTCAAAACACTGTCATCCTTCCCCCATCTTGCCTCATTCCCTCAGCAATATACAGTAAGCTTTTGCTGGAGTCTCCCACCTTGTTTTGTTCCTCAGCTTTGGCTGCCACTAACTGCAAAAGTGATTCTTTGGTTAGTTGGGGATTTTCAATGCAAGAGGGTTCTTCTGCAAGCCCTGGGAAAAGTTAGGATGCTTTGCTCCCCAAATAAGGTGCAGTATAACATTTAGACCAGGCTCAGGTGCCTTAAGAAGCATTAAAAATCTTAGCACTTTAGTCTTATTGTGCAAAACTGCGTGGCTTTATGCTCATTGTATGACAAAAAGGGAATGGCACCAACAGGTTAAATTGTTGGTCTATAAAACCAGATTCTGGTAACTCAGTTTACCCCAAAGAGCAGCATCTGTTCCTCATGGTTGTGCTTGTGGAGACAGGAGTACTGCTTATGCAACAACTGCTGCTCATTGTGAGGGGTCACACTGAAGCTACAAGGTAAGGACAATTCTGATTAAAAAAAACAGTATTCTGTGAGAGTTCCAGAGCAGTCATTTTCATTTAATAGAGCAATATCCTGTGAAAACAAATTCCCTTTTCATAGGTGCTCATCACGTTTTCATTGTCTGGCAGAACCAGCTCCACTTGCTCCTGTGACTATAATACCTCCAAAACACTGCGGCCCAAGGGCTGATGTCCATTTTCTTTTGGCAGTGAACCACCTCTCCCATGAGGATCTGCACCAGGAGCTCCTAGGAGGCTCCTGCCCCTGCTTCACACAGTGGGAAGCTGATGGACAACCTTCTCTCAGCAGAGAACTTCCCCACTGGAGACTTCAGCCTCAGCCCTGGGGTAAGGTTGGCTGTGGTTTGTGGTCAGAGGCTTAGGGCTGTCCTCATGTCCCCATCTCCCTGTGACCTGTGAGTGACAGCCTGGCCTGCAACAAGCTGGCTGTGACATTGGTAGAAAAGCACTTAGAACTTGCTCACAGCATAAAGCTTAGCCTTGCCTGGATACAGAGAGAGCTCTCTACTGAGATCTGTGCTGGTAGGATCGGTGTTCCCTGTGATATTTTGTATTCCCAACCTGCTGAAGAGACAGATGCCCAGAGCAGAGAGCAAGGCCAGCACTACCCTGGCACTCTCACAGGACTGCTCCTCCTGGAACAAAGTGCTGTTTGAGATCAGCTTGGGTGGCCCATGGCTCCCTATGGGGATCTCGTTCGTTTCAGAGAAAAATCTGGCAAACTTTTGCCTTTTCTGTCCTGACATTTGTGACTGTTCCCATGTCAGGAGGGGTAAGTCAGCGGCAGAGCGAGTCGGATGCTGCAGCTCCCAGCACAATGCTAAGGCCAGACACCTTTCTCTTGACAAGCTTTATGGATGTTGCATAATTGGTAGATTAATAATTAATAACTAACTCCTCCTATGTGAACCTGCTTTTGCTTTCCTCTCTGTTGTTGACTGTCTGGGAAACTAAGCTGGATGAAAAAGCATTATAAATAGGTAAAAATTGCATTTGGGTAGTTCTTGAAGGAGATAGATGCTCAGATGATTTTTCTAATACTGACACGAACACTTTTACTGACACCAGGAATATCAGTAGTCTGAAACAGAGTTCGTACTAAGAAGCATATTGTTTACTAGGTAATACTTAGAAAGAAAAGGATCTGTTTTAGAAAAACACTGGTCTGGATGGAGGCTTTATGTGCCAAACTGCATTTTACACATGGGAACAAAAGTGGCCTTATGAGGATGGGAGATACTGCTCTACCATGAGAGCAGATATACCTGTCATGGCATCTATGCCCATGAGAAGGTGGAGTTTAACATTTATCACTTCAGTTATTCCTCTGAAAAAATGGAAGCAAATTTCTGTCTCTCATTCCCAGAGAGCTTTGCAAAGGGAGCCAAGGCTCAGGACAGAGGTGGTCCTTTGGGCTGAGATGTAAAACAGTCATTGCAGTGCCCAGCTCTTTTTTTAACTTCAGGCACTCACTATCTCCCACATTTATCTTATAAACCCATGTTGTTTAGATGCAGATTGATTCCTGATACTACCATCTTTCAAAGTCTCTTGGTAAACCTTTCTGCAATCAGTTCATTTTTATTGGTGTGACTGACTATCAACAGTGGTGGACACTTGTTCCTTTGGATTTTGTAGGGGAGCTCAGCATCTATAGTCAGTGTGTCCATCCCCCTCCCAAAATTCAGGAGCTACCATAACACTGTAACACTCCTACAGCACCACCATCAGCAGGAAGCTCAAACTCAGACCCAGCTTTTCTAACATGCAGCTCTCTGCTGCATCTAGCACTGCAGGAAAGAACATCTCAGATCTTGATGTGCATCTTTTCTCTGCTCAGCTTGCCCGAAAAGAGAGATTTTAGAATACCTTTGTCCTGGAGCAGCCAGGATTAATCTGAAGTTCCTGCTGCCCTCCTCCACTTTCTGAGGTGTTGCAGGCCTGCCAAAGCATAGCACAGTTCATTTGAATTTGAATAAAGTACTGAACTTTATTTTGAGCCCTAAAATTCAAATCAGAATGCAACGAGCGCACACCTGGAGGATGTGCATTTTAGAAAGAGCCACTGAGCCCTTTTTTAGAGCTGTCCATGTTTCTCATCTCTCTGGTTTAATCATCTGGAGAGCAAATACTTAAAAAAAAAAAAAACCTCTATATTACAACATTTCCCAAAACATGGACCTCACTGAGAGATTTTCACTGGCATTTTTCTGTGACAGGGAAAAAGAGACTTCTTAGACAATAAATCCTTGTTTCTTTTTCATCAGAATAAAATTTTGGTTAGCTCAGAGAGGCTACTCTAAATATCTTAGGTTTAAGGGAAAAAAAAGGGGCAACCTCCCCCCCATCCCTCCAAACCAGTAAAGTTTAATCCCAACTAAGATTTTGACAATTTGAGCAGAACTATGTTGTTTTGGAAACAATCAAAACTGGAAATTTTGTCAAAATTTGCTATAGGAAAATGGCTGTCACATTTAGTGGGCGCCGCAAAAAATCCTCAGTAGTTCATTAGAGAGAGAGAGAGAAAAACAACCTGTCCCTGTCCCTGGAGTTATCCAGGGCTCCAAATTGGCAAGACTCACCAGGTAATCCAGCAGAGGTTTGCAGAGAAACTATCAAGCCAATCAAAGAATAATAAAAATGTTAATTACATGCTTTGTCTCCCTACAAAACACATGGACTTTATTGCCTCTTGCAGGGATTTATCACACATTCTGAGACCGTGGTATATTTTTACTGCTCCTTCTTGCTCTTTTACCCATCAAATACTGGGGTTTTCCAAACATGATGCTCTGAAAGGCTAAATCCTTATCTGGTAGAAAATGGGATCATGCAGCTAATTCCCTCCGTAGCTATACTGATTTGCACTGGCTGCAGATCAGTCCTGTTATATTACCTAGGCACAGAGTAGGGTTGCTTTAATTCCTTATGCTTGTTTGATTTCAATTTCAAAAATAAAACTGTCTTACAAAGTACATGCTTACAAGTGGGTCAAAACCCATTACATGGAAACTATTTAATTGTAAGCAGGTTAGATCAGCTTTCCTATGATAACATCTTCTGATACTGGTGTCTCTTTCTTGTTCAGGCTTAAAACTTCACTTGCAAAATCTCCTTGTATTTCTCTGAACTCCCCTGGGAGATTAAAAAAAAAAAACAACCCTCCAGTTAACACTCCATCATTTCATTTTTAAAGGTCATGCTTAGAGCTGGCAGTTGTTATAGGAGCTGTCCTCTGCAAAGAAAAGTCTTAACTAGCCAGGCACAGACTTAACCTCAACCTGGAAAAACTAACATTGTCACTAGGATATGGAGAAACCATGGTGAAGAGCTAGCAACAGCCTGATCACGGCAGAATGAGCAGTCGGCATCTGCTCGGTGGGCCTTTATCATGCAGTGTTGTATGTACGACTCAAAATGCACAGGACGATTGTTGAAATGATGTAGACAAATTGACTCAAATTAGTTTAGCATGGGCCATGCAAAGTTTAAGCTTGTTGAGCCCAGACACATAGCAACAGCTCCGCGAAGCCCCGCGCTCGCGGCGCAGGCACACAACAGGCACTGCAGCCCATGTTCGCGGTGTTTGCTTTTGTGCCTGCCTGCCTCTTTTCTTTCCATTTTGCCTGGCTCTAGACAGTCTTGGCAGAAGCAAACCCTGCTGAAGACTATGCTAGCACTGATAATTTTATAGAAGTACTTGTGAGCTTTAATGTAATTTTATACTTCCTTAATCTTTTGACTGTTACTTAATGACAAACAAATCCCCAAAGATCTAGGGAGGTGGGAGAAGATTAAAAGGATTTTGAGATTGTATTCTCTGCTTTCAGTCAAACTGTCCCAAATCCTGCCAACACAATTCTCCAGTGCCCTATGACACTCCTCCCCAGACCACCAGGAGTGAGTTTCTTATTGTATTTACAGTAATCTAATTACAACTGTTCTTCAATTCAAAGCCAGCTTTGGTATACAGACTTTAGCAAGAACTCTCCTCTAGTGCAGATGGCAAACTTTAATCTTTTAAACTAACACAGAACACCCCCTTCCCCCAAAAAAATTTCAGAAATGCCTATGTAAGCTACTAAGATGTATTCCCCCTCCCACAGCCGCCAACACTTCACTCATCTTTTTGTTAAGTTTCTTTTGTGCCAATTCACTGCCTAAGGTAATAATAGAGTTCCTAAGAGATAATATTCTGTAAGGTTATAAATGATGGTTAAAAGCAGGTTGCCTGCCAGAAAATTCTTTTTAAAAAAAGATATTTCTCTAAATATGTGTGGTTACCTTAAATTTTTTTAACTTCTCTCTGTTCTTTATAGTTAAAGAAGGAGCTATGTAGAAAAAATATAGACCGAACATTTTACTTTAAAATTAGTCTCGGCTTAAAATTGTCATTACTCAAAGCCACTTGATGGAAATCTTAAAGCTGATTAACTTTATTTTGAAGAAACAGAGGACAAAAGTAGGCAGAATTTGTACATAATGAAAATGTCAAGAAAATGAAGACAGAAAAGATTGGTTTACATGAAGCAAAATACAAAACAACAGTACATCCACAAGGAATTAGCAAATCTGGACATTGTTAGTGTGCCACTGCAGCCATCTAGTTCTATACACAAGTATTGCACTGTTCACTTTCAGTTCCATCACAGGTTCTCCACTTAGGGCTTTTACAGTAACACTGGGTTTAGCAAGACACATCTGTGGCAAGTTCGAGGCAGCTTTTCTCTTTTTCCTGTCTGGCCTTTGGCTTTGTGAGTTGTGCTCACATACAGTCTAACCTGGGACTCGCTAAAGTCAGTGAAATCTTCACTCTCAAAAAGATTAGGAATAATTTATGTCTCCCTCATTACTGTGTTCTTTTGAAGATATACAGAGGGCAGAAATAATGTATTCTCATATTACATTTACAAGTCTTTCAAACACTGAGTTTGTCCTTTGGAATCTGTCTGGTTTCTGTGAGATCCATCAATCATTTTGCTTTCACGTATGTTATCAGCAGTCTTCATCATGTCAAAATTGTTTTAATATTTAATTCTTCTTGTTGAGATTCATTGCTCTCCAAATAGAAATCAGCTGGCCAGTCAAACCTTAGCTTTTTCCTACTGTTTTCTGTGAATCTTGAAAAACCAGGAACACACTAGTATCTTTTCTGGTCTCACATTCAATCTTGAAAAACTACTTCTAAAGCACCTTTGTGCTGTTTTCCTCCAAGCAACCTGTCCATGGCAATGCTCGATAAATGATGCAATTATTTAGCTTGTAAAATCTTTGGATTTCTAGATAACATCTATACTCTCCTTAATCCAAAGAACTCAGAATAATGAAAGTTCAGAAGCTTAAAAAAGTTCATATGAAAGAGGAAGGAAGAGCAGTTGCATGAAAACCTCCCAATTTCCATCGAAGTGTCATGCAAATGACAGATTGTACATAGCAGTTAATTTCTGTGAGATTTCAATTTTAATCTCCGAGCTAATAAATCTAATCCTCACAGTCCAGCAATTTATCAGGTTGGAAAATGTACAAGAAATACTCCGACCCTTATGAAAACAAAGTTCTTTATCAGTTTGGGAGATATTCTCATGTGAGAGACTCGGGCTGCTCCAGTGAAAGGAAAACGCTGCATTGCTGCAATGGAAAGCGTGGAGCAAACATCCCGAAGCGTATGGATGCCATCTGCTGGCACTAGAGAATATGAACCCTCCATCCACCTTGAAGATGGATATGGAGGGTCAGATCTCATTTTACATACTGGCATGATCCTCTCACGTGTATTCCATGTCTAAACTCACATCAGTAGAAGAATGAAACTGAAATTATATAAGTTCTCCTTGAATGGGTATCTCTGTGCTTCAGCATTAGGTTTGCCTAATGTTTTACATCATCAGGGTGTAATGATTTAGGAATAAAAGGCATCTCTGCTTGCAGTTTTGCTGAATATCCTATTTAGATGTACTAATCCTCATGTGAGTTTATCAGACCATTGTTTCACGTGCAGTGCTGCATGGAAAGGGTTCTGCCAGCAAAGCCAGGTTTAGCGCAGGGGATTTAATCTCTTTGGGTCTGTGACCTTTATTTGCAGCAGTGCAAGGCACAACCTTTCCAAATTTGACACAGACCTCCAAACTCGCAGGACCTGAAAAATACCAAATATCAAATGAGTTTAGCTTGTCCTTGCATGCCTTCTCACTCCTGAGGAGTTAAGATTTACAGGCAACCCATTCTCTCTTTCCATAGCATTACTCCAGATTCTGTAAAATGTCAGCGTGGATGGAACAGTTGGCGTGAGAACCTTCCCAAAGAGAAAGGTGTGTGATTTAATCTATATAGAAATGGGACTGATTTGGATGCTTTTGCCTAGAAATGGTAGAGTGAATTTAGAGAGTGTGGTTCTAGTTTATAATCAGAATTATCATATTGTTATTTCATACTCAACAAGTAGTCAGAAAATTCCTTTCTACATGCTTGATTTATTGTCTTTGGTCTATGCATGAAGAAAGGGCCTCCATCATTCTCCCCATAATGCACACTGGATATGATACACTATATTTTTTCCAAGGATAATCCATTCTTGTGAGGCTTTCCCCATCCCACAGTTCTTACTCTTTCTTTTTTACTCTAGGCCCTTCATGTCACTCATTTAGAGATGACCCAGAGCCAAGCTAGCTGAGAAGCTTGTCGTTATTTACTGCCTGAACTCTAAAACAGGGTCAGAGCCAACAGTGTAGCTAATGATGGGAAGTGGTTAATTAGGGGGTCAGCAAAAGGATATGACTAACGAAGGGAAAAAGATTGCAGAATTGCAAAGTCACTGAATGCACTGCATGGCAGATAAAAATTCTCTAAGTCCTTGTAACCCCAAGCCCACAGCCATGTTTTCTCCCTCCCACTCCTCATCCTTCTAGCACAGCAAGAATTTCCAAATCACCCATGGCAGGACCTGGCAAAGCTGCAGCTCCCACTGCTGGAGTTCAGACTGACTGCACACACACACCTCTGACACCCAGCCTCTCCCTGCTCTCAACAGAGAGTTGTACTGGAAAGTCCCCTAAGCAAGGACAGCAATCCCATCAATTCTTTCCCCCCCAAAAAGGTGTTCTGTGTCTTCTACAGACTGTTAACTGCATTACAGGAGTGAGTCAGTGCTTTAAAATTCAAGTAATTAATAATGCTGCCATCATAATCACTTTTATTTTTATTCTTTTCTTAAATAGGAAAAAGAATTAAAGAAAATATAGGGTTTGATTTGAAAAATCAGGAGAAAGTAGAAAACTACTCCACATAGAGAAGAAGGGTTCAAAACCATTGTGCAGAATTTAGATCTAGTTGTGTATAGGATTGTATTTGATGAAGTTCAGAGGCTTGAGTCTGAAGTTTGTGAAATCACATGGTTTCCTTTACTTTTGGATGTTCCTTTCATCCACTCAATATGCCAACTGTCAGTATGGAGTAGTCAGGCAGAGATCAGGCGCAGCATTAGAAAGCTCTGTCATCAAGTATTCACTCCTTAGCAGTATCAATAGGATCTTACTTTGTATTTGAAGTAGGTGACATGTAGTTCAAGTCTTGAAGTACTTGAAGGTACTTTTTGTGAGTGTTCCCACACCTGTTTTACAAGTCTCTGTTTCGTATTTGTCTTTTCATTTGTAGGAATAAACACAGTAACAGCAAAAAGAGACTCTGATATGCCACTACTGTGATATGCCCAACTTGAGAGCCAGTGGCAAGCTGACGGCTCTCCTGATTAGGAGCTGGTAGTGATCAGACCATTTACTGGAACTTAAGATATCATGGAGTAGTTTATTGTTTATGCTGCCACCTCTGAAAGGTACCAAGAGTGCCTGAAAGCATTTGCTCATCTATAACCCGATAATTAAATAGCTGTAACAAAGTGTGGAGGTCCCTCCACAAATGCTTGTGTGTTTCATCAGTCCACCAGGAAGAAAAAGGAAGCATAGCAGGGAGTTGAATGTCTAATTAAACTGGTGGAAGGCATCCACTCAGCTCTGCAGATACATCTTGGGAGAGAAAAGCAAGGAAAGGCCTTCACATGCCTACATGTCAGTTATATCTTTGCTTTCTTTGTAACCTCAAAAACATGGAAAGACTTCTTGCTGTGTAGATCTGTAAATCTGATAATGTTTTATTTCATAACAAAAATGGAGGCATGGTAGAAATAAACCTGAGGAGTGACTTCATGCTAAGCACAGCATATTATTTTAAATGTCAACCTCTTGGGGAAGGTTCCCATGCCAACAATTTTCTTTGGAGGTTACGCTGTGAAAGTGGGTGAACACACACCCAACTCGTAACTCACTCAACCTTCCACCTGCATAAAACAGAGCAAAAAAGCTTATGAAAACACACTAGCAAGAAGACTGCACAGCTGGGAAACAGTAAGAAAGACATTTTATTTAAAATTGAGTAAAACCCAAAAATGTCAAGAGAGTTGCTGCACTTCTATGCAGTACACCACACCTAGGAGATTAAACAGCAATATTGTCATTTGAACCTATTTATTCAAGGCAGGGATCTGACCTTTCCAGGCTCATTTGTTTCAGCAAACTTTGCTCATGCTACTCATGACTGCCCATATTCATAAGGCTTGCAAGATTAGAACATCAAATAATTGCTGATAATATGAAGACAGTGTGATAGAAGGAACAATAGTGTTTCTTATTATGTGTTTCTCTTTTCTTTAAGGCTCTGAAAAACCACTCCAATTACTTTGATAATTTTCAAATGTAAATTTTTAATTGGCCATTGCACCTCTACAGATATGAAGCTTATCTGTGATCTCTGCTAATCTCAACGAATACATCAACCCAGGTACTGTAGGTCTACCAAATAATATTATTGTAATTGTTTTGTTCAGGGTTTGTCAATGTCCACCCAATCATTTTCTCAGTTGTATGGAAGAAATGCCACCTTGCAGGTTGAGCAACAGATCCAGACTGCTTCAGGTTGGCTTCAGTCCTGTCCCTTGACCCCAAAATGACACTGTGGCCTGACCTATAAAATGAGGACAATTTAATCTATTCACTTTTGTAAACACTAGTGCAACAAATGGTTGAATAGCACTATGTAAATTTAAAATCTTAATTAAACTGAGGCAGAATGCCAAGTAATCACAATGCACACACACTAACACTACTTGAAACCAGCTCATTAATAGTTCTGCTGCTGGAACCAGTTTCTTAATGGCTCAGTAATGATAATGAGCTGACTATAATCTAAAAAACTGTGTTTCTTGATAATTTTTTTAAGTATATAATTACAATGTGATAATGTCTTGAACTTGTGTGTGCACATGTAACAAAAAAGATACTTCCAAACACTTGAGGGCCCAAGACTTTAAATCTGTTATTTTATATTTACAATTTGTATTAGTATAGCTCTGTAACAATAAGGAAGGAGGATATTCTGGCTTTTTTGTTGGTAGCTGGCAGTGTTGTGGTACTTCAGTAGAATGTTTGATCTCTGTTACTGCCTCAGCCAAAAATATTGTGCAACCAACTCACTACTCCGAGTTTCTTCCCTTGCATGCTGTGGTCACCCAGAACTAGCAGACAGTTTCCTTTCCTATGAGACAAGATGCATCTGCAGGTGAGGCATCACACTTGACCAAGCATATCTTTTCATATGCAATGAAGACATTATATATGTTTGAGTGGGGTATGCTGCTCTTTCATCCCTGCCTGGTTTTGTCAGTAGTAAATCAGCCAGCAGCCTCACTACCAAAAAATGTTGGATGTTAACCTAGCTCCCACCCTCCTTCCTTCCAGCATACTATTAACCTAGGTTATCTACTCAGGGAAGACATTTTTAAGCTTCATGGTAGATTTATATTTGGAATTTACAAAAGTACAGTCCTTGCCTAATCCCTCTCCATTACACCACAGGCACTGGTCTGTAATGGGGAGGGATGTACATCCCTGGCATACAAGCTAGGAGATGGCATCCCATAAGGTCCATCTCTGGCTTTGGCTGCTCCACTGCAGAATCTATAGAAATGGATGAAATAAAACAGCACATCTCACAAGCTTTCCTATTGCCTTCCCCATTCAGGCCTGCTGTTGAGCAAACAGTTCAGTTAAAGTTGTCAGTCATATGCCTATAGACTTCACCAGACACATACCAGACACAAACCTCACAGATCTGCCTTTTCACAACAGCTACTTACAACAGGAAAATGGAACTGCAAGGCTGAGGAATTCAGGAGACACTTGTCACATTTTAAATTAAGTTCTGCACTGAGAGAGAAACACTTCATTTAGGGCTCTTTCCTAGGTCTACACCAAATCTAACCCAGTAAAACTCTAACTCTGGCTGTAGTTCCCCACAGCTACTGTAGCAGAAGCAACCACAATCCTCACAAAAGAATACAAAATGTATATATTTTGACCTTACTTCAATGATTTTCTGCATCTATAATCATAGTGCATTCACAGACAAAATGTAAAAACCTATAATCTAAATGAAGGAACCACTCCTGCACAGGAGAAGACAGAGATTGAATTTTTTCCATTTAAAAATTGTTAAGAAGGTAATTACATGCTATTTCTAGTGAAAGCATGTTATTTATTTCACAGAAAGACTCAATAATACTTAAGAAGTCTTTTTGGAATATACCGGCAGTAGACTATCTTTGAGCCTGTTTATAAATGAAACTTTCAATGAATGAAAAATAAAGTGAGACCAAAAATAGTCATGATGACAACACCTCTGCAACCAAAACCTTTCCCTCAGCTTCAGTGCTGGTATGGCAAAGTGACAGGCACACTGCTCATTTTTGTTGTCTGCAGAGATGCCAGCCTGAAGTTATTTCAGTTATTACACCCGTCAGCAAAGCTCTTCTCCCTGTAGCTGTGGCTTTTACAAGGAAGTTGGCTCTTTCTGTTGGCTCAGCAAAACATTTGACCAACCCAAGACCTGTGCTATCCTAAGTCTTCAATGTTTGAAAAGAAGAGATGTTAATCTCTGTGATGCCTTTTGTTTTCAGTTACTAGGAGGCAAAACATTCTTCAATGCCTTGTGCTGTAAAGTTTATGGGTGATTACCTCTATTACAGAAAAAATACTCAAGCAGCAACTCTTTCTGCTGCCAAGAGAAGCTTCAGGCCTTGCATTTGAAGAAGAGTACCAAATGTACAGAAAGCACCGTGTACAGCTGGGCCTTAGGGCAAGGAATGAATAGCAGCTATAAGAAAATATCTCAAAGACCAAAAATATGTCAACAGTTGCAGCTATTGTCTATTAAAACCAGGCAGGTAAACACTAAATAGTAAACACTCTCTACAAACACTGAGCTCACAGAGTCGCAGCCTCCCAGATGGAAATCAAGATCCCAGAGTAGAACTCCTGTGTGTCTGTGTAGTATTATTTGCAAAGAGCATCAGTAATCCATGCACTCTGTGCGCCTCCCATATCCTGACAGAATCCAAGGTACGCTCCCTACCAGGCACTACCCTTGGTTTTTCACTTGGATTCTCCCACATTGATGCTTTCACCCATTCAGATCCAAAACAGAGAATATGGATGTCATTCGTTAAGCAGGTGAGGAACGCCAAGTCCCTGTTATCAGCAAACCCCTCTGAGCCCATGCAGCATTGCTCTGATGAAGGAGGAAGCAGAGGTGGTATTTTGCCTATCTAACTCTTCTGAACTTGTGAAGCATTCAATAAGGTATTTAATATTCCTGTGCTGCTGAGAGCAGTTCTGTTTCTAAACTCAAAAGTACCTGTGACTTTCCTCTCTCTCGGCCATCTGGCATTTCCTTGTCTTATAAACTGAAAGTCATGGCTCATCCCCAGAGATCCTTAGAGATGTACATGGAGTGGTCCCAAAGGAGGAGGTGAGCATGAGAAAACCTCTCTTTACCCAGCTATCCTCATTGGTGCAGTTACCTATAAAGCCATGCCCTTAAACCATGGTTACCACAAATTTATTCTCTACAGGCGCCATGTGAGAAGCTCAGCTCACTCAAATAGTAGCTGGGATAAAGGGTGCAATGTACATATTGCTTAACAAATCTAGATCCTTAGGATTAGTGTCGTGGCTCCACAAGACCCCGCTGGCACTGGATTGTGTGCAGCTCCCTGTCGGACTATGCTGCCCTGTGCTGCAGGGAGCTTCTGCAGCCTCCCCGTTGTGCCTACAGCACGGGCAGGGTGCCCCAAGGCGTCATCTCATCACCAGCACCTCTC
>VYXD01014879.1:71947-94494 GCA_013397195.1 Hylia prasina | reverse complement strand
TCCGCCGCGGCCTTGGCTGCCACGTCAGTGCCGCCGCCCTGCGCCGAGATGCTGGTGGTGCCCGCGCCGGCCCGGCCGGGGACGTGGGCAGCAAGATGCGAGGTAGCTGCGAGGGGAGGACGCGGCAGGGACTGCCGGGCTTCGGCCGCCCGAGGGTAAGGCGGGGGGGGCGGCTCCCCGGCTGCAGGAGCGAGGGCAGGGTGAGCTGCTCTGCCCTGCCGCTACCACCCTCCCTGAGCTGGGCGCCCATGGTGGAGCGGCTCCCCCAACCTGGGAGGGAGGGCAGCGGAGGGAGCCGTGCTCGCCTCGGCCTGGCTCCTGGATGGTCTTGTTCTCCCTCGTGAATTTCTCCGACCCAGGAGAAGCTTTGTTTTTAAAAGTTTGCAGTGTTCGGATGTTTGCTGTAGTAACACGCTCTTTGTCTCATCTTGGTCTCTCGAGTCCAGCTTGATGGAGTAGCATATCAAGAGGTTTTTTGTGAACTGTTTGGGACCAGCTTAGCTTTCCACATTCATCTGGGCTTTTATGTGGTGTGGCCTGGAAATCAAGGCAAGTTATTTTCGCTTTATGCCTGGTTCTGGTCATTGTAGAAGACATTGTCATCTCAGAGGCAGACAGCCTCTGTGGATGCAATTAAATGCATCCGTCATCTCATTTCACTGGGGCGAAAATGAGAACTCTGAATCAGGATGTCCCTCCATAAGGAAGATAAATACCAAGTGTATGTAGTTTGTCTCAGTGTGTCCACTGTGTTGCTTCAGGCAGGATGCCCCTGTATAACTGGAAGGGTATGTACAAGATAGCTTAATTTAGCGTGTAAGTACTGCTTTGTATGCACATCAGTTTTAAGACTGCTCATTAAATATTATCCAGCATATCATGTAAAACTTTCTGTTAAACTGTTGAGTAGTCAGAAAAGTTAGTGTTACCTCCTCAGTGTAGAAATGGACAGCGCTGCAAAAGTGCAAACTGAAAAGTGGTCCTTGTCCAGCAAGTGACCAGGTCTAAATGTCAGGTAGGAGCCAACAATCAGGTGGTGGATGCTATGGAAAAGATTATTTTATTAGCAGGGGTGGCAAGGGAAATTCAGAAGCTGCTTTGTCACTGGCTGTTAGACACAGGTTTTGTCTTTGAGCGTCTTCTGGAAAAGGAGATTTGAGACTGATCTGGAGTTCAGGCATCAGGCAAGTGTTAAAAGAAATGGGGAAGCCTCTTCTGAAAACTGAGCTAGAAGGAGGCAGAGGATGACAAAAATGGTAAAATGGCCTTTCTGAAGCTGTGCCATGCATCTTACTGGAATTTACCATGTGTTTCTTAGGAACCAGTTTTGGAGAACTAGAAAGGGGGAATTCTGGCTTCTGTCACCTTTGATTTTATATCTTGTAAATCATTGCATCAGAGAAAACATGATTGCCAACATCAGGTGTTCTGTGGAGCCTCTTCCGGACCCTAATCTATATTTTAGTTGGCAGTGATGGAGAAATGGTGGATTCTCCATCCATGGTAGATATGATGTAGTAGTGTCCTGGGCAGAGTTAAGAGGGTTTTTTTGCAGGAGATATTATAGCTCTTTTTTGCTTTTAATTGTGGTGTGTGTTTGGTTTTTAATAAAGATATATTACATTGGCCTTCCTAGCTTTGTTCAGTACCCTGCATACTGTGAGCCTGCTATGTACATTACTTACGGGAACTTCTTCTGGAGGAAGTTGTAGCCCATCCTGCTGTAGGCTTGGAAGTAAGTCGTGGTTCACACCTGGAAACTTCTGATCAACTTCTTGTGGTCTTTACTTGAAAATGCAGTCTTTTTTTTCATGGCATGCTTTCTTCCAAGCCAGTCTTGCTTTGTATATAAATCTGAATTTTGAAACTTGGGTTTTAGACTGAAGGCTTGTTGAAACACAAGCTATGCTCTTGGTTTTTAGCTACATGCTTTCTACATGCCTGGATTTGTTTTTGTACTTTAGTGCTGTTAGCACTGACTCTTCTTGCAGAAGCTCAGTCGACTCTCTCCCTTGCAGCAGCAAACTGAAACACACGTTCCCATGTTGGCTGTGCTCTGCGGGTTGTGTCTGAGAGAACTAAGAGCACTGAGCCTGTGACATCTTACAAGCCCTAATCTAAGGAGTAAGGCAGCAAAGCTGATAGTGAGGGGTTGCTTGTGCAGCTTGGAGCAATACCCTGGAAAGCAGCCATAGGTGGGATTACCTTTTTTGGCTTCATGCTTATTTCCTTGTTTAATTTGGAGAGTAGACAGCTGTTGCTCTTCCAAAAATTTGCTTCCTAAACTATCATACCTGAAAATATTTTTTCCACGTACGTGAAATACATCAGGTTCATTCAGAAGTCTGCTGCAGCTGCTGAAAGAGGGAAAGAAGAGCTGTGCATGTGGCAAGAGTTGTTAGTTTTCCATCAGCTCTGTAGCCAGGTTTTCTACCTGCATAGCTGGTAGCTAGAAGGAAATTAACTTCTTTTGTGGTGGAACAAGACAGGGCAATGGGTTTGTTTGCAGCTCTGTCAGGTGAAAGTTCCAGCACTGGCTGCTGCTACTGCAGCCATCTGGAGCAACATTAAGCTGCCGGCTGAAACTGGCCCCATCCTTGGGTCATTTCATTGCTGCCCACAAATATATGAGTAGTGGCATTGAAACAAGGGAGTTTTCACTGGTTGCTGCTTGGGCCAGGTTTGCTGGGCTGAGACAGAAGGGCTTTTTGTCTGTAAGGTCAGAAAGACACCAAGAGCATTTGCAGAAACTCAGGAAGTTGCACACGTCTGTGATGGTTAGAACCCACTTCTCAATGGAAGGCTAAAAGTTTACACAAATTACTGTCCAAGAACTGCAGGCTCATTAAGGAGTATTTGTGTCTTAACAGGGATTATCCTGCTTCATAGCAATCCTCATGGGAGCATATGGAGCAAGTAAAATTATCTTCATTGCCCAGAAGGAATTGGTGTTTTGGTGACATAAATCTGTAAAAATGTGACATCTTAAGGCCATACCAAGTGTGTTTCTTCCATACTGTGGGGATTTGTATTCCTGATTCCCACTGTACACCCATGGCAGGTATGTGACAGTCACTGTTCCCTAAAATGACATTAACCTTCTGTCTTACTCATAGGTGTATGCAGAATATTGTTGTGGAAACAACTAACTAGAAATCTTCACAAAGGAGTATATTTGGTGAGTAAGTTTTATTTCAATCAGCTTTGAAGTGTATGTACGTGTAGCTGTGCCATTACTTCTAGAGCTTCTTGACACTTTTCATTCAGCCAAGGTCTTGTAACACTGTTAATGTTACAAATAGCTCTTGAATTAAAAACACTTATAAACATTTTTTTACAGCAATATAAAACATTTAAACTTTCTATGTATTTCATATTCTGACAGCATGGGTGTGTGTTCTTTCAAATCATTTGAGTGACTTCCACCTTTTTAAATTTTTTTTTGTATGACAGCTACAGTTTTTTTAAAATATTGTTAAGATGAGAAGTTGTCCCTTATCTCTTGAATGAATAGCATCTTCATAAGCATATAGGGGAAAAAAACCCCAAGAAGTAGTTTATATTTATCCCTGTTTGAAATATCTTTTAAGATCTGGGTTTGCTTCAACTCTTTGACATGAGACAACACAGACGAAGAAGGAAACTGGAGTTTGCCAGATAGATTTCTGCTTTGTGAATGTCCCTATGAGTTTTGCTCGGCCTCGTGGAGATCCTGCCTCATTCCGTGCCATCATGTAATGAAGATGTTAAATGAAGTTGGAGGCTTTTCTGCAGTGACACAAGTGAATTTGGCATCACAGGCTGAAAATGCAAAAGAAAGAACTCTTTGCTTGCTTTCTTCTTTTTGTTTGGCCAGTGTTAATGCACTTTGAAGAAGATTCTGAAAATGTATGAGAAAAGTTCAAAAGTTCAGGTTTCTGAGAAAGGCTCCCTTCTTTGCCTTGTTGCCTACACCTCCAGTACTGGTAATCATTGTGACTAATGATTCAGTGCATAGTGGGGACTTTGAATCTGCAGCTTCCAAGTTTCCAAAGTTCCTTAACTTATAGCATGTCTGAATGACTTTGCACAAGAGTCTTACACTTGCATATCCGGGTCACTGCCTTCGGTTTCAGCTGTGTTGTAATCTCTGTTGGGTCTCATGAACTTTGCTTTCTCTTCTTCAGGAGGAAGCTTGAACAGGATCCTTCCTTAAAATACACTGTAGTCTGGTAACTGGGGGATTCTGGTGCAAACCAGGATATACAAGCCTAGATCTTAATAGACAGAGGAGGCATTGAGTGCTTTTACCTCCATGGTATTATGTAAAATGTAGCAAGTGGTGTCTGGTTTTCTATCTCCAGTTTTTCAAGAAAAAAAGTTGTATTCCTGCCCTCTTACTCTGAAGACTGCATCAAGTAATCTGCTACCAAACAGTTACTCCAGGCCTTTGACCTCCAGTCAATAGAAATACTCATCTTAAATCTCTGGAAGGGAGCCAGGTTTAAGACATGCTTCTCTGCATATCCTGTTCACCAGATATGCTGTGCCCTGTTAATACATAGGATTTTTGCATCACTTTTCAGAGTCTTTCAAGTTTCCTGACATGTTAAATTGGATACAAATATCTGTAACGTAGATATTTGAAAATTTTCTGTAGAAGTCCTTTCTTGGATCTTGGTCTTGGTTCTGGGATTCCCTGGAAAGCTTCTGCAGAAAAACAAAAGGACCTGAATTGTGGTTTGTGAAATCTTGTGCCGTTGTGTTTCGGGTCAGGCTGTGAGCCTTTTCTGACAGTGATGTGATTCTGCTTTTGCTTGCACTGATATCATAGAACCATGAGTAAAACCTGGCTGATACAGGCTGGTTAGGCAGATCTCTTTCAGCATCATAGAATCACCAAAGCTGGAAGAGATTTTGAAGATCATCCAGTCCGACCACGCACCTAACATCCACAGAGTGCTTCCAGGCACCTGTAGAACCACCCATCAAACAGTAGTTTACAGCTTTCTGATGTGCAAACCCTTGAAGGCTCCCTTCTGTGTAGAACAAATTCAGTCCTACCAACAGAGACCCAGTTGCCTTAGCTGCTGTTCTCAGGTGTGTGTAGTTCTCCATTAACTTCTGGGGCCTGATAACAGCAGGTTGCCAGTACCTGAAGAAAGACCACTGACGTCTGTCTAGTTGCAAGTGAGTGAAGTATTTCTGTTGCAATTGTGTTAAACCAGTGCATGTGAATTATATATATTGGGTAATATTTAACTTTTAAGGAAAAGCTTGGGATCAACACTTATGTGACCTTGAGCTACTATGAAAGGTAATGGGAAGGACTGCTTAATCTGAACCACTTTTTGTATATAGTGCTGTGATTTTATATGTGCTGCTATTTTTTTTTTTCTAATAATACTTTTTACCTGGACTAGAAACTCTGCTGTGAAATTCCCCTGCCAATACATTGCTTTGCTCATTTAGCTTTGCAGGGACTGAAACCAGATCTAACAATCTAAACTGAACTGTGGAGAGTTATGAAAGCAATCTTTACGTGTCTTGTCTGCCAGTCTTACTCTAACTTTTTATTGCACAAGTCTTATCTTAATTAACTACTGGTATTATGTCAGGTGCAACAGATTCCAGGGGATTCATCTGGGCTGTGTCTGCTGTTAGTGATGCTGTATCCAATACCTTCTTAATAGCAGAAAATAATAAACCTTGTGTGAAGTCTTGTGAAGCCTTGTGGTTTCTAGTGTTCTGCCTTCATCCAAAACTGGTAACTTACTCCAACTCCCCTCTAAACTTGCTGATAATCCCTGACAGTATTTTCTCTGTCCTCTTAAGATTAGATAACTTATCTGAATCTCCAATGTGGAATTGTTGACAGAAACATTTTGGAAGAGCAAAGAAGCAGTTTCATCTGGTGTTCTTTTAGGAGTTACATGCTGTCTAGATACAAATAAATTTGTGGAGGTAGTTCTTTGTAAAAAATAATTTACCGCTGGCTTTACTCATTTGTGTCCATTGAGTCTGCTTTAAAACTGTTTTGATCACTTTTTCGTTCCTTTGTTTGAATTAAGACTTGCTGAGTTCTGAGTTTTATTTTACTCTTTTTAGGACTTTCCCTAAAGCAGTGGTTAAACTCCTTTCACATTCCGGGTAGAGTATCTTCATGACTGAAATGGCCACATGTTTATTAGGAACATAGTTGCTTCATCTTGATACAGATATTTTGATTGAATATTGTCAGGCCTGTCAGTTTCTTCTGTCTACTCTTTCTTACAGTGCTTTATATTATTTCAAGTTGTAAAAAAAGCAAAAAAGCAACAAACCTACATGAAACTTCATATAGTGAGGATAATAACCTTATATTTCTTCCAGCTTGCATTAGATGAATGCAAAGAAGTCACACAGTATCTGATTCAGGTCTTTTCTCAGAACCTGATTGTCCTCATTTGCTCCCTGTGATTGGTCAGGTTCTTTTTTTAAAATTTTTCTTCCCCTTATTTGTGATTAAATAAAATAACATGGAGTTCTATAATTGTTACTTCTTAAAATTGTCTTTTCGCCCTCATGTGTTTTAGTCTTCCAACTTGGTGTTTTGCTACCCTGCAACTTCCTCACAAGTGGAATCAGAGGGGCAGACACTGATCTCTTCTCTCCAGTGACAGGACCCAAGGGAATAGCATAAAGCTGTTGGCAGGGGAAGTTTAGTGTGGATATTAGGAAAAGGCTCCTCCAGAGTGTGGTTGGGCACTGGAACAGGTTCCCCAGGGAAGTGGTCACAGCACCAAGCCTGGCAGAGCTAAAGCAGCATTTGGACATTGCTCTCAGGTACATGGTGTGATTCTTGGGGCTGTCCTGTGCAGGGCCAGGAACTGCACTTCGATGATCCTTGTAATTTCCTCTCACCTTAGGATATCATATAATACTTTCCTATTTCTTAGCTAACATGTTTGGATTTCTGGCTTTTGAGTGGTACTTGTTCAGCATTTCCATCAAATTGGCCATCCTGGTAGTAAGTATTTTTGCTTTCCTGTTCAGATTCTTGTGTAAAGGTACCTGTGTTTTCTGAGCTCTGAACTGATACCCTTAGTGATGTTTGGGAGGACTCTTTATTATTCAATTTAGGCTTGCTTCTCATCCAAAGATCTCTGATTTAGTATGTGGGTGCCAGTTTTTATTATGATGTTTTAACTTCATAATAATACTTGTGAGGGTTTTAGCTCTTTTTCCAGATGAGTCTTCCCACCTGCTTCTGCCTCTGCATTCCTTCTTTAGATCCCAGCCACTGCTTTCTCCCCCAGAGCACGTACAGAGAGATCTGGGCACGACAAGAGAAGCAGGAATTATTTTTCTGGTGCTTGTTGACCCCTGGAAGAAATTAAATGATTTAAACACTTGTGCAGAGAGAAGGGAACTAAGAGGTCACTGGTAAAAAGAGAGAAGGATGCTGACTGGTGTAATGTGTCTTGTTTTTCCTTTTTCTGACCTTGGTGCTTGCTGAGGAGGGAAAGCAAGATTAGCAGGAGGTCTCAGGGGAGGAGGCAGGACTTAATATCAAGGCATGCTTTGGTGGGGGAGGAAAGCAGGAAGGAAACCTGGACTGGTTATTACTTTCTTCTCCTCTAGAGGAAAAATTCTGTAAGCAGAGCTGCTGATTGAGCTTTCTCCTTATGCTTCCCTTGTCAGGGATTGCTGCTCTAGAACTGCTCTAGGAAACAGCTTCTGATGTAAAGAAATCTTCCTTGATATGTTTCCATTGGAAAGTCTGTGTAGAGTTAAAACAGTCTAGTTCTGCTGCTATTGCCACACAATTTATGCAGTTCTGTGACGAGATAAATCGCGTGTTTCTGTAGCTGTTCTTCCATCTTGTTTTCATGGCATTTGTTCAAATTATGCTGCAAGGACTTGGCATTTATAAATAGCTTTTCAGGTACCAGCAGATCTCACAGGCACGCTGCTGTTGTTTCTCTAGTGGCCACCACCTCTATGATCACTAGGGTTTTCTTTTTCACTGCTTAAACATAAGCTGTTGTATTACAGTAGCTGTTTTGTTTTCCTGCTTGTTGTCTTTCTGATTGTTTTTTAGGTTTGAGATGCACTTGGTGTAGTGTGGCAGCTCTCACCAAGCCTACTGATGTGATGGAGAGCTCCTTTTTTAAGTATTGAGTCTGGTTGAAGAATGCAAAAGCAGTCTGATAATAAAAATAGGAGCAATTTGACAGGACCTGCTAGCTTGTCTAATAATGAAAAAGAAGTTGTCTTTGTGAAACTTAATCTGCTTGAATTTTGGATTCATGGCTTACATTTATGCTTTGCCAGAAAAGATGTATAGCACATGTGAATTTTTTTTTTTAGGCAATAATGAATCAAATGGACAGAAATCAACAGGAAGTCCCATCATACATTCATGATGAACCACCAGAAGGTACGTATTGGTTTTCATGATATGAAGTAACTTAATCAGAAGTTCAGTTCTCTCTTTAAAAAATGGATCTGCAAGCTGAGCATTTTCTTTTACGTAACAGTGAACAAACCACCCGTGGGATGAGATAGGCCTGGGTTATTGTTCACTTCTGCATTATCCTGATTATAAAAAGGCCACTGAATATAACTGAGTAAACAACTGTACCTATAAATTATAGAGAAGATGGGCAGTTACTGAAGGACTTAATTTGCAGATAGTTTCCAGAGATATGAACTGGTCTAATGGGCATTTATTTCTGCTATTCATTATGTGAGATGGAAAGATCCCAGCTTCATTTTTGGACACAATGCTGTGTTCATAGTGCATGTGACTTTTATGCAAGATGTGTTAAAAATATATAGAACTTCACTATTGCTCCTGGAGACTGTTTTCCATCATACAAATATCAGTGGTTCCAACTGTTCACAATCTCATGGTTTCATAAAAATAAGCATGTACTTGACTTTGTTAATGCAGTGACATCGTGATCTCCTGAACCAACTGAATATTAAATTGGTTATTAGACCTGCAGAGGAAACGCGGTTGCAAATGAGCAGAGTTTCTTCCAAGCTCTGGACTGGCAGGATTGAGCAGAGTCTTGTTTGCATAATGTGACTGGAAACACACTAGATCAAAAGCCATTCTTGGCCATATAGGTTGTCTGTGTTCTGTCTGCTCTTGCTTTAAAACCAAAAGTGTTGGATGTAGAGGTCGGCAAGTCATGATCCCTCTCAATTCATTGCTCTTTAGTTTATAATAGCCCTTTAAAGTTCTGTTTGTTGGTCTGGGTTTGTTTCACCTCAGCTTTTATATGTTGTATAACCGAACAATTTACTTCATTTGACCAACAATATTATCCACTAACTGTAGCAGAAAGGATTGGAGTAGCTCACTCTGTTCTTAACAACTATTAGGCAAGAAACACAAGTAGAAGATGAGAGGAAAGAGAAAAATAGGTTTTCATGGCACAGTAATTCTTCAGCTCTATTATACTTGCTGTAGTAGCATGGTGTGAGGACAAAAGATCTTGCTCTTTTGTTGTTAAGATCCCAGAAGCATTTCTGATAGCGAATGTCTGATTGGAAACTACACTTTAAAGTGTTATCTTCAAGTCTAATTTTTAAGGCTGGATTTTGCTTGCTTAGTTGTTAGGGGGGTTTTTTTGCCTTAAAGATTTAATTGTGTTTTATACATGCTAAACATCATGTGTAGAAAGTGAACAGTGGTCTGAGAACTAGAACCAGCTCTTTATTGAGTAAGGCAGTGAAACAAGTGGGCATTCTTTATCTTCCTAGAATATTCACTAGGTTTTCCAGGTTCAGAGNGTCAGGAGAGGAATGCGTGGGAGTCCGGCAGTATTTTCAAAACAAAAACTTCACGTATCTTCTTCTTCTCCTGGTCACGGTCAGACTGTTTTAAAGGTACAGAACTCAATATACATCACAAGCAGGACAGACGATTGGGGATACAGGCATCATAAAGTCACCCTAGGACACCTGGTTATTCCAGAGTTTTATTTAAAATCTGTGAACAGCTAAGACTTATTTTCTTCTGCACATTGTTTTCTTTCATTATGACAATAACTAGTCTGAATATGAAGTCTAAATAGATGGAGAAAGTTGGTGTAGTTAGAGGGAGTAGAATGAAGTACAGCTCATCTTAATGTAAACTCCATCCCTGAAGAGACTTTTTTTCCTTTTGGTTCTGGTTCATGAGCACTCTTCAAGTCTTACGAGTTTAGTTAAAATATTGGAAGATTCCTTGAAAAACAACCCCATTTTGAATGTTGTGCAAGGCCTTAAACATGATACACTTACACTGTCATAGAAAGATGGCCAAATGTGGATGGAAGGATACCAGTTCAATGCTGGAAAGATCATCTCTCTGAACAGGCTGCCAAAATACTCATTAAAGGAAAGACTCAATTCCAAAACCAGTTTGCAAACTTTCCTAAAGATAGAAATAGTTGTAGTTTGTTCAAATCACACTCAACAAGCTTGGTGCCTAAAGGCTTTAAAGAATGTGTGGAAGAAGCTTTTCTGCTCCTGGTTTTTATGAGTAGTGTTATTCTAATGCTGTATTTTCTGCCTTGCAAGCAGAGCCAACCTTTGCAACCCAAGTTCATTCAAACTCTTATTTATTCTTGGATTCCTTTCAGCAGGAAGCTGGCTGCAAGATAGCCTGGTAGAGCCAACTCCTGGATAGGGAACTTGTGTCATTTTCTCAGTGCTTCATAAATCACAGAATATTCTGAGTTGCAAATGACCCACAAGGATCATATCGAGCCCAACTCGAAAGTGGAGGGCCCATGTGGGGATCAGCCCACAACCGTGGTGTTATCAGCACCATGTCTGGGTGACTGAGCCAATCTCCTTAGATTTAGGCATGATCTGGTACTCTTTGGAAACATACTCTTCAGAAAAAGGAGACCAGGAATGTGTATCCTAGAACAGAAATCAACTGGCAATAAAACTTTGCAGCATTGGGCGTTTGCTGGACCCCGTGGACAATGCAAACAAGATGGAAATGGAATGTGCCAGCCATTACCAGAAGTTACTTATACAGCATCACATTCTGTATTTACACCTGTGAAATAGTGTAGATGTCAAAGGACTGGCTACCTGAAGTAAGGTAAAGAAAAACACATAAAGATTACATTTGTTTGTTTATTATTTTTAAAGCTAGTTATGATGGATCATTTCTTGCTTACATCAGTTCTGATTCATTGAAATCAGCTCTTAAAATTCAGTAGGATGAAATGTTACTCCTATTTCATCCTGATGATAGTGGAACCGTTTCTGACCAAATTTGTTACAAGTTCTATTAGTCTCCTCACAAGAATCCTCTAGTGAGTAATCCCTAGACATTGGATTTTATAGCAGACTCTGCATACTTCTTTCTGAGTGTGATGCTTTAAAGGCTTTCTGTATGTAAATAGAAATTCTGATCTCTGTGTGTTTGTGTTGGAAATGCATTTTTGCTGGAGATGTTCATGTTGAAAGCTGCTGGCCTAGAGTGAACCAGCAAGGGTATTACATGGCTTTAAGTAAAAGGCTGTCACTTATGTTTTTAGTTTCCATTACCCTTTCTATTATCTATATACATTTCTTAAATAGGAGACTAGTGTAAGCTGGAATGACTTTCAGTATTTTCAACTCATTTGGGCTTCGCTATTCTGTATCCTTGTTTTCTTTTTTTGTCAGCTTTGTAGGAAATTCTCTCATTTAAGGTAGCATCTTTTGCTTGAATTATTCCAGGCATGTGCATAGGAACTCTGACCCTTACAATTTTTAATGATTTCTGAGTCCTGGTCAGTCTTGGCATTATCACAAATGCATTGCGAGTGCATGGAATGTTGCTCACCCTAGTTTTCATCTTGTAGTAGACAACTGCTGGGGTATGACTCTTGGAATCTGTGCTCTGGATGCAAGTTGTGGGCAGCAAGGGTGCTGGGGACAGACCTGTTCTGCTGGTTCTCCTAAGGCATGTGCATAGGAGTGAAAAGTCAGTGTGTTGGCAGGGCTGGACAGAGGTCTCTCTGCGCGTCTGGAGCTGTTTTTTTCTTTCCTGCTGCCTCCTAAAGTAATTGTCCTCCTCCAAGCATGTTATTTCTGCTCCTGAGTCCCTCACCTCTTCATTTCACGTATGTTTATTCCCTAGCTCTGCCCACTGTGGTTCCACTTGCTCTTTGCTTGGTTTCCCTGTTGTTTGTTATTTGGAACTATGTGTTGTATGAGCATCCAAGAAAAGCAGCCTGCACGGTAAGTATAGACTGTGTGCAATGGCTGTTAGGCTAGAAAATGAAGTACTTTTGAGTAACACTTTTTTTGAATATGCTTAAATCCTGGTGCTGAGATTGATTTGCTTGTTGTTTCTTCCCTTAGGATCACTCAAAGACCACCCGCAGCAGCAGGCTGGCATGCTTTCTCGTGTGACTGGTGGCCTCTTCAGTGTCACAAAGGGAGCTGTTGGTGCCACAATTGGGGGTGTTGCTTGGATTGGAGGGAAGAGCTTGGAAATTACCAAAACAGCGGTCACATCTGTGCCTTCCGTGGGAGTGGGTCTAGTCAAAGGAAGTGTTTCTGCTGTAGCTGGAGGTGTTACAGCTGTAGGATCTGCTGTTGCAAGTAAAGTGCCTTTAACGGGAAAGAAAAAGGACAAGTCTGACTAAAACCAAAACTGAGACATACTCGATTCTCCGGAATATTGCATCTGTGGCATTAAAATCTGCTAAGATTGGGACCATGAGAAGTCATGTGTCTTAGACACTTTATCTTCTAACGAGTTGTGCAAGTAACTCGATTTTATATGAAAAGGACCGAAGAAGCTTGGGTAGCACAGCGTATGAGGATTTATTAGAGCCTAGATTGAAGCTTTGTATCTGGTGAAATGTTATACTGATAACCATAGAAGTGAGTGTATCTGAAGGAATAATACATATTTGAATAGTCATTTACTGTACGTCTTCTGCAGTTTTGGACTAAAATGTGAATGTAGAAACTCGGTAGTCTCTGTAATGCCATCGATACAATGAGATGCCAATTACTGTTCTCAGTGGTTTCCACATCCTCCTGCTAAGGATCCTTCAGCTGTGTAAAAGCACTCTTGGACATACCCAGTCTTGGTGATGAACCTATATTTGCAGGCAGCCTGTAAACTATCCCTGACTGTGTTCTGCCAGTGAAGACTGGAGCAAAGAGACTGGAGGTGTGCAGAAATTGGAAATGAGAATGGGAGATAGAAGTGAAAAAGCTTAACAACATGGTAGAAAGGAAGAGTAAACTAACTTAATGCCTTATTAGAAGAAAATCTCTTTTTACTAGGTGAAGCTGTGTAAAGAACTGTCCTGTTGTTTCAGTGCAGTTTACAGAATGAGCTTTAGGCTCTTTATAAATCCTGGTATCTGAAACTTCGTCAGTTTTTACTGAAAATATGATTGCTTCATCTCAGGTGTATTTAATAATACACATCTATCTCCTGCAAGTGAGAACTTGCTTCTAACAAACTTCTTATAGACATTAGAAAAAATGACAGCCTGTGGAAACTGGGCTGGTATTTGTGGTCATCTAGCACAGCTATCTAACTTGCTAGCAATTCTTGTGTAGCTGGAAACCACTGAAGAACTAGCAAAACTGTTCTCTCAACTCTGTGATGTACCGGGTTAGCTTTTTGCTCTGTTGAAGCAAATGCAAGGAAATTTTCACTACATTTCTTGTACTTTTCACTTTGATTTTTGAGTAAAATGCAATACTTTTATTTAAAACAAACCAAAAAACGTAGATGAGGCCTTAAAAAAAACCCAAAAAACATGATTGAAGTAATTTGTATACTGACAGATTCCAAATGTTGACACCTCAAAAGGGAACACCTTTATATCCTCTGCAGCGTGTGAGGCAAAATGCACTTGTAATGGCACTGTGTGAGGTTGCCTTAAAATATAAACCATTTCTGATCTTTTTTTTGTGTACTGATTTTGCAAATAAGTAATCTCTTTGGAAGCCCATGGAAGGTATCTGTTTGTGCTGTATGCAGTATTTTCTAAAAACTTGTGTTTTTATGGAGAGCTCGTACACTTACTTTTTCACTGGCTGTGGTTGTACTAAAAGGATATATGGGGGAGACCTTTTAAAAATGAAAAGAAAACCCAAAACATATCACTTGTCAAACTTAGTCCTTTGTTCACAGGTGTTGAAAGTATACCATGTCTCCATTGTGGTACTGTAGTCACCCAATCTCTCTGAGCCATTGGTACTTCAACTGAACACTGTTAACAACTTTATATCAGAAATAGTATATGTTGGAAGTGTGATACTTGTAAGCATGGGAACTTGGGGTGGTAGGGAGAGCAAAAACCCAAGAAATGGCATCTGCTCCTTCTGTTAGGTGCATCAGCTGCTCAGTTCTGATCTACTGCAAGGGTGTAATGAGGTAAGTTGATGCAACAAATGGAAGACTTGAACTGTTTCTTGGGGGTTTTTTATTGTCAAAAGCAAATTGCATAGAATATAGCATGGCTTAGAGGTACCAGTTAGCTCTAGAAATGACCTAGCCAGGATATCAGAGGCAATCTAGCTGCAGCATGTAATTTAGTATGGTCTGCTTCCCTTCAATTTCCAGTGTAGCCAAGTGCTACCCCCCAAGTGCTGCCACTGAACTCTTAAGAGAGTCACCTGTTTGGAGAACAGTGATAATTTGTTACACTCAACCAAACCCTTCCTAATAGTTTTTCTGAAAATGGGAATGTTGAACCAGTCATACCCTTTTATTTTATTCTGTAAACTATGAAATTTGCAGCAAAACAAGCGTGGTCTGAGAGAAGCAATGTTAGGTATGTAAAGAGTTTCCAACACTTCATTGTTTTGTTCTTAACATATCCTGTAGCTATTATTTTGAGTCTTGTAACTGAAACACTTTTACATGGCATATGGTTTTAGTTTTCAAAGAGCTTTGTCCTATATCCTGTGTGTTTTCCAGTCACTTGCGAAACTTACTTCATCTTAAAAACTTGTTCAAATTCTGTCCTGACACCTGTGAAACATTAAATTGTTGCTGTTTCAGACATTTGAAAGCTTCCTTAGTTCTGTGGAGAAAGGCAGACTTAGGTATACATCTTCCCACAGTACCATGCTCCAGAGCGACTTTTATTTGTATCTACTTAGCACCAACCAGCTCTTAACAAAAGCTGTAATTTCAGTGTGTAAGGTGTGCACAGACACAGCACAAAACGCTTTGCACTCATTTTCTTTTCCCCTGGTAAATGATGCTTGGGAATAACCAGTTTTAAGATCACAGTGAGCTGAATGGAATATGGAACAGAAGTTTTCTGGGTGAGTGAGGTTATTTTGTCTTGGGATTGTTTTTGTGGTAGCTTTATTTCACTTTCCTTTTCCCAGTCCACGTTTCAAAAGGGGAAATGTTTATGAAAGCAGCTTGTATGCCTGACTGATCTCTAGGTAGTGAAAGGCTCACTCACAGGCTTGGTCCACAGTCACTGTGAGTAACAAAAGATGAGGATTTCAGCAATACAGTGTTTTGGTGACTGGGAGCTTTCCTGAGGTTTTATGGTGAGTGAATCCTACGAAGAAGAGTGAAACGGGTCCACAGATAAGAGTTAGGAATGAAGGATTGACTGAAATTTCCTATGGTAATAGAGAAGAAGAGCATTTCTGCTCACACTTTTTTTTTGAATGGAGAAGAGAAAACATTCCAAACGCAAAATGAGTTTGTTATAACTCAGGCTGTGACTTAGTTAAGGAAATACATCCTTTTCCTGTTGCCACTGGAAATAATTTAAGTGATTGGAATAAGCTGTTTCAAGAACTTGGTAGAAACAGGTATCTGTAGAAATGCTAGAACTAAATATTCAGGAAAACCAGTTTTATGTCTTGATTTCCTTTTCCTCCTAAGCTACCAATCAGGTGTCTGGCTCAGTTATGGGTTGTGTTAGGAAGAGCTTTGGAGAGCTGAAATGTCCCTTTGTGTCTGAGGGGAAGGAGGCTTTTGAATTCAGGTAATATTTTGGTCTGCTTAATGGCTGAGCAGGGAAGGACAGTGAGAAAGTGACAAAGGCAAGTTCCTGTGAATTTTTAATACAGCTGTCTTCCCAGTCTCCTCTTCAAAAACAATAATGTGTTTTGAAAGATTCAGCATAGACACAGCCTGGTGCCACAGCCTGACTTTTTTCATGCTGCTGATAGATCCCCTTCTTGAATTCCTGCCACTGTTGCACGTGTGCCTGCAAGAGTGGCATTTACCCCCCGAAACGCCTGTCACGTCTGCACTTGCCTGCAGCATGCCCGCTGTAAGACCTTCAGCTGTTGAGATCTTGGCACTGCTCCTACCAAGCCCTTCCCCAGTGCACAACAGATAATGTAGCAGACTATATAAAATCATCATCTTGCAGCCGACCCTCTGGAACAGTAATTCAATACCAGCTTTCTTCAGCAATTACAAACCACATTTTAAGAAACGGAGGCCCGGACTTGCTGCCAAAATGTGTGTTAAAAATAACCTTGGAGAATGCCTGGAGAGAGAGTGGTGTGTAGCTGGTTTTTATTCTGTTGTTAAGAGGGAGCATGTGTGGAATAGCTACTTAGGAAAGTCCGAGAAGTAAAATCACTGATGATCCTAATTCTGTTGAGATGATTGTCAGTGATGCTGCTATTTTATATCATTCACCCATAAATGAGAAGAAATCAAATCCCCTGACAACTTAAACTGATAGTTACTATTTTGAGAGCCAGCACTTGTTGCCAATTGTCATATGGTGTTATCTGAGAAGCAGTGCCACCCATATATTTAGAAACTGTTGCAGCTGTTTGTAAATCTGGTAGTCATGTTTAATCACCAGTGGTTTACAGACTAGAGTTTTGTTGCATCTAATAGAAAAGCATGACTTTTTCTTTCCTCCTACCATCATTTGAGACTTGAGTCTCCTGAATGTCTCCTGTCCCCAAACCTTGCTAGAAGAGAAGAAATTAAGAACTATACAATAGCAATAAATGTGTTTCCTCCTGTCCCAAACCTTTTGAAAAATAAGTAAATTTTGAAGTCTCAGAAATGTAAAAGTTGTCATCTTGGTAGTTTCTTTGCATTATGGTTTGTACACAAACATGATAGGGCCTCACTGTAGCAGTCACTGAATAAAAAGACATCATGTCCCACTCCTGTGCTCAGGACAGGGCTTTCCTATCCAAGAAATGAAGTCTGTTGCAGGTCAGGATCCAGGAGCTAGAGCTACTTCAGCAATAAGGAAAAGAATTCCAAGAGCATTTCCCAAAGACAGTGAACCAGCAGACTGATGAACACAGCTGGAAAAATAATCTCCTTTTGTTTTCCTCAGATAAAAAATGTGCTAATCACTACCACAGGCTGGACTGTGCACTGATAGAGCTGAAAATCTAAGGCAGTTAATGCCCTATCAGGTAAGAAAATGTCACATCTGAGATACTTTAGACAAAGGCAACCTTTATCATAACTGTCACTTCTATGATATCATTTGAAAGCATTAGAATACAACTGTATAATGAAGTAGTGCCTAAGACCCCCTACTGGACAAAATACAGTGTAAGACTACAGTCTTGATTAAGATTGCTTTTGTTCCATCTCTTCTCAACCAACTTCCCTTTTAATTTGCTTTTCCATAACTTGGAAGTACAGCATTCAAATTAATCTTCAATGTGTAGAGGTGCAACAGGATTAAAAATTGGTCTCTGCTTCTTTGATTGTATCTTACCGTAAGTGACTTCAAAATCTTTTTTAGTCCCATTCAAGCTTTCTAGATTTCCACTCTTTATATCATATCCTAATGCAGACAGCTTTTTAATTCGGTACTGAATGATTTGTGTTGTCAACTCCAGCACCATTGGTGTCTCTCTAATCTGTGCTATAGAAATTCCTTCCTTCAGTAGTCCTTCAAGTCTGTCTTCCAAAACTGGAACAGAATAGTAGAGAAGGGCTGGGCATTTCAGCACTAGTTGTTTTAGTTCTTGATCACTGCACTTGAAGATGTTTTTGGAGAAAAGCATACTCTTCTGCATAGTGGTAGAATTAAGTTGAAAAATGAAGCCTTTAAGTTTGGACAGCAGCTGTAGAACTTCCTGGTCAGTGAAATCATTCTTTTGAAGAAATTCCAAGTTGTCCTGGATTGCGGTGGAAGTATTTAATAAAATAAATGGATTTTGGCTCAACAGCTTCAGTATCCAGATCTTCATATTTGCTTCAGAACCCCCTAAATTTAAATAATTTCTTTGTAATGTCTCTATCACATTTTTGTTTTTCTCAACAGGGTTATAGAAAATACTGGGCGCACTTGTCAAGAACCTGGTGATTATATTATTCTTAAGTCCCAGCTCTTGAAAAAACAGTATGTTTGCCTTCTGGTTCTGCTGATACTCAGTAGTAAAAAAAGGCTCTGGAAATTGCTCTATTAATTTAACCAGCTGTTTTTCATTCTGGCATACTAATTGCCATAAAGCTCTTTGAGAGTTTATCTCTGCTGGGGTGCGGAGAATTGCCTCGGGGCAGCGTTCTATAATGTTGGCTACAGTGGTCTCATCTGCTCCCATTTCCTGTAAGATACCAGCAATTTCTTTAACATAGGCCACATCCTGGAGAAGGACCCATTCCTTCAGTCTGCGTATCTTCGTGATGTCAACTGACAAACTGTAGAGACTCTCGAGGGTTTTTTTATTTTCCTCTCTTGATTTGGTATCAGTTGTGTAACAGGAATGTATTAGGAAGCTTCTGTTTGCTACGTCAGGCCATATTGATGAAAACTTCAGTCCCGGGTTACAGCTCTGAGATCTTGTCAACAGAAGAGCGAATGTGTCTTTTGCACCGTGGGCAACTCCTCTCAACATCATGGAAGTCAGTCCTGTGGAGACACAACTGTAAGAAAACATAGTTAAGGAACAGACAGAACTGGCATAAGATATTACTCTCCAGAGTAGTTTTTGTTATTAGTGCAAAATCCAGCTTTCACATGAAGGCAGGGGGAAAGGTTAATGTTCTGATGGATACATCACTGGAAGAGTAACATGGATCCAACAGACCTGATGTGGGGCAGTGCTCTGTCCCTGTCAGTGTCTGCAGTTATACAAACTTCAAACTGTCAGCCATTTCTTGCACCTAACATTGTTACTGCATTACAGATCACTCACACTGTATAAGGAAAATGACTCATGCAATTTCACTTGACATCAATCCCACTAAATTAACAAAAATAACAGTTTAAGTCTCTTCCTTAGTTCTTAAGAATGTATTTGCTTTAACTTCTCAACCATTATTTGGAGTGTGAGTTGTTCTTTCATGTGTCAGAGACCCACCACGCAGTGCTGCTTCAGCAGCAGTTTGTAGCATAACCTCATTCTGAAATCATTCTTTATATAATTAAGGGAGAAAAAAGTTACATGAACCTTTATGTAAGTGTTTTTCATGAGCTGTGTTAATTGAGTTTGAATAAGCACCCTGGTATTTCGGAGGAGGAAGCAAGTACACAGTAACATTTCCAGGCCTTCACCTACCTCTTCCAGCACCTACGTTGCTACAGCTGCTCCTTGTACCAAAGCCTTATTTCTGCCTCCAGGTCTCTCCTGTAGGCAGAGTCCTTGTGGAATAGGTGTGTGACTGTGCTGGAGTCCACAGGGCCAACCCCACACCTCACCTTTGCTCAGACTGGCTGCCCATTTATCACCAATAGCACATTCACTGTCACCTGCTCTGCAGGGGCAAAGGAGCCGCAGCAGTCAAAGAAAGATATAATCAAATGTATTTTTTAACTTCCTGGGGGTTGTTTTCATAACCCTTTTGAAGTACTGACTGTGAAAGGGAGAACTGCTGATCTCTGCAATAATCCTGCAAATAGCTGCTGCTGGTAACGTGCTTAAAACTGCTCAGACTGATAGAACATTTGGACAGTTGCTTTTACCTCTACCTAAGTATACTTGCTTCAAAAAGTACCTACCTGAGCATTGTTAAATTACTTTTGGTTGGGGTTTTTTTACTGTTCTTGGGGTGTTTTTTAGGAGAGAAAATACTGTTATGATCATGCAGTCTAATCTCCTGTGTAACAGACCAAGCTTCCTATTGCACAGCTGCTCAAGAGCCCTACAATCTTCCTTACAGCCCAGCTTCTATGAAAAAATGTGGTTTGTTTAGAGCACTTTAGTGGTAGGTCCTCTTTCTAGTTGCCAGGTAAGGTTAAATATTTTCTAGAGGTAAATCCTTTATCTCAAGAAAGTCTACCTTTGCTTTTAGATTGCTTTTTTTCTGCTTCTGAGGTGGACTGTTGTAAAGTTACTATATGACAAACTGACAGAATATTATGCTAATTTCCTATATTCATACTTATTTTCTTAAGAGAAGCTGCTTATTGATAACTTGTTCTTTAGTATTATTTCACACCTCTAAGGCAAAACCAATTGCATAATGCGCTGCTTGTGTCAGAAACCCAAGGCTGATGCTTTTGTCTTCATACACCTTGTAACTTGAGACGTGCTGTCCCAAGCCCCACAACAGAACAAGTGATTTTTCCCAGTAACCCCAAAAGCGCTGGAAGTACTGCAAGTGTAGGTAAGTCACAGATGTTTTGTGTGCTGACCTTTCCATGTCCTGAAAAAGTGACTGCAAACTAAACCTCTCCTCCACAGGAGTGAAATAACTGCCTGTGTCTGAGCACTCTGAGTAGTTCTACTGAGTTTAGTGGGTCCAGTCAGAATAAGCAGATCTCTGAAGGATCAGGGTTTCTTTCATTGATTCTTCAGCTTAGCTAGAAGCAGCCAGCAAAGTGAAGTGTTGTTAAAATTGTTTGGGATGTCAAATAATATTTCCAAAGTGCAAAGTGGAAAAGTAAGCATGACTTTTACTTTAATTCATAATCCCGCTGTTAAACAAAATTGCCTTGTGAGTAACGCGGTCCCTTAAAATACTGTATTTTTTCCTATTACAGTAAAAAATATTATAAAATTATTTTTTAATATTACTTTTAAAAAAGTCTGATATAGTAAATTGTGCTCTTCTAAAATCTGACATGGGGACGATTGCTGTATTTACTTAAAAGAAGCTTTGCATTTTCTAAAAATGTCTGGCATCTTTTTTCTCTGTTGTTGGTCAGGATCATGAGAAACACAGAATACTGTAAAAGCAAAGAAAACTTCATTTGCCAAAACTCGTTTGACTGGGGTACTTAGGAGCCTTTGTAAAAAAGCCCTATGCAAACTACAACATGCAAAATAACACAAATTCATTTGAATGTCATGGTGTTCTATAGAAACCAAGAAGATCTGAGTTATGATTTGATGTATTTCCAAGTCCGTATCACATTTCCAGGGTATGTAACTGCTTTCAAGAATTCAGAGTTCTCTTAAAGCTCTTGTTGCAGGATCCCACTGTAACTTTTCACATACTTATATTGCTGTGGGGACTGTAAAGCAATTGAGAGATTAAGAAAAAAAAAAGCCAGCTCAGATAAGATGCTTGCTCTCACTGCCAGCAGCACCCTCTCACCACCAAGTGTTAGAATGGCAATAAGGAAGTGAGCTAATGTTGAAGTTACCTGTGATCCTGCTTGCTAGCACACTTGCAGAGACCTGAATATACAGAGTAAAGGGGTGCTATAAATTTCACTATTTAATGGGACTTCTATGTAAATCTTCTATAGGAAACAGATACAAGGATCAACTGTTGATTTATCCCTCATGTAAATTTCTGAGTATGTTTTGAGACTCAAATATCACTTTTTGAAAATTTAGCAAACCCAAACTTTTAGTCATGCTGGATTGTTCACAAAATCCTTCAGTAAAGAGGGCAACGGTATGACTGGTGACCACTACCATTCTCATTATGGGAAACTTAGTAGGCTGTAAAGAATTAAATTAAACTACTG
This sequence comes from Hylia prasina, assembly GCA_013397195.1. NCBI lineage: Eukaryota > Metazoa > Chordata > Aves > Passeriformes > Sylviidae > Hylia > Hylia prasina. Next base: position 72,670 of record VYXD01014879.1, on the reverse strand, counting down.
AATGCCTAGACTGAACTTTGAGTAAACCAAGAATAGTAGGTGTCTACCTCGAAGATGGCAGTGTAGACAGGGTTTGAATGGTTTGTGAAGGAATCTGGGCTGGTGAGAGGTTGCAGTTTTGTAGATTAATGCACAGTAAATGTTCACACTTTGGCACTTAACAAAAAATGAATCCCCACTTTGCATTAGTGGTGGAAATGAGGTAAATTATTATAAAATCATAGACCAACATAAGGCTTTCTAGAAAAAAAAAATATAGAGGATCCTAGGAAAATCCAGGTTTGAAGAGACCTCAAGAGCTCAAAGCACGGTCTGCAGGATCCAGGCTGCTTTGTCCAGTCAGGTCTTTAAACCCTCCATGGATGAAGCCCAGCCGGTCTAGAGGCTTCTGTTCTACTGTTCAACTGTCCTCGTCAGGAAAAAGCTTTTTCTTATATCCAGGAAAGGAAAGACATTTGAAAAGTCTTGAAAGCACCGCACTACTTAAACCACCGGTCATTTAGTGGTGGTGCTTTCAGCACAGACAAAACAAGGGTCTCCCTCACAGTCTGCCCGCACGGCCCGGTCATCTCCGCCGTCCCTTTTCCCACCCTTTTAGACTCCGCTTGGGGGTGGAGAGGCAGGAGGCGGATGTTCTCCTGCAGCCAGCACGGCAGCAGCGGCTGCAGGCCCATCCCGCCCCGAGTGCCGCTCCTGCCGCAGTCACCGGCTGCCGACGCGGGG